>JBBBDQ010001427.1:1502500-1645000 GCA_037127315.1 Ascarosepion bandense
ACACACACACAGACAAAGATCCATTTATAAATAAATTTAGATAGATTTAGATTTAGATGATAATAAGCTAGATAATAAATTATAAGGTTTTAGATATAAATTATATATATATTCACCTTGTGTATTCATCTATATATATATATATATATATACATACTGTCTATTATAATAATATTTAGAATAAATATAATAGTTTTGATATTAATAATAATAATAATAAGCTAGATGATAAATCATAATAAGGATTTAGATATAAATTATAATATATATATATATATATATATATATATATACTCTTTGTTATAATAAATATCGTTGTATATATATATATATATATATATATATATATATATATATATATCCTGTCTATTATAATAATAAGTCAGTTAAGTGCCATACGTGATACACGCTTGGGGGATCATGTCTTGAAAGAGACATGACTGACTGGGTAGAAGATTATCCCGCAGTAGGTTGCCATTGCTTTCTGCAGTAAACTGGTTGCCGACAGGGCTATAGAACCCAATCTGTCCTGTTATTTAACCCATAACTGGAAGGAATAAAAGGATTAATACCTTTCCCAAAGGTATTTGCGCGTAAGTGAATGCAATGATTTCGGCTGGAATTCGAACTCGGCTCCCCGACTTCTCGTTCCGAGCCGATATCCGCTGCATTACAACGCACATCCTCCCAAATACTTAGATAATAAAATATAATAATAGTTTTGATATTAATAATATTAATATTAAGCTAGATGATAAATTATATAATAATAATAATAATAATAATAATAATAATAATATATATAGCACTTCACTCAATAATCCCATTCCGGGCCTTACATTAAGCTGGTGCGACTAATAAAACAAACTTATGTGCCCAATAGGATTATTAATTTCCAAATTACAGTTATTTAAGTGAAGCTACTGTTGTAAATTTTCAAAAGTATGGAAAAATCTAAATTTCGTGTGGAGGTAAAATATTGATTTCTGACAGGAAATTACTGTTCAAGCAAACCAATGGCTTGATAAGTGTTATTCGGACTCTGCTCCGTTGGAAACAACGTTTAAGAGTTGGTATGCTGACTTTCGACGCGGTCGTGCAAACACAAATGATGCTTAACGCTCAGGTCACTCAAAATCAGCTGTTTTCTCAGAAAACACCAAACAATCCACGAACTCGTATTGGGTGATCGTAAATTGAAGTTGTGTGAGATAGCAGATGAGTTGAACATATCAGAAGACAGTACATTTATCATTTTGCATGATCATTAGCCGTTTTCAAAGTAGGTGCTCTGTTTGCTCACGGTCGATCTAAAGCAACAACGCGTCGACGATTCAGAGCGGCGTTTGCAACAGTTTCAACGCAACAAGATCGAGTCTTTGCGTAAATATGTGAAAAAGGATGAAACATAGGTCTACCATGTTATTCCGGAGTCAAATCAGCTGTCAGTTGAGTGGGCAGCAGCGGGTGAAAACAGTTCAAACATCAGCAGGCAAGGTTTTTGCCTCCGTATTTTGTGATGCGCAAGGTATTTTGTTCATCGATTAATCTGAGAAAGCAAGAACCATCAATAACAAATATTATATAGGATAACCTGTAGTTTTGAAGGAAAAAGACCCTACATATGAAGAAGACAAAGAGATTTTTCACCAAGACAACGCACCGTGAAACAAGTCGATCAATACAATTGGAAAACTATATGAATTACACATCGATTGCTTCCACGTACACCATATTCTCCAAATCTGGCCCCCAGCGACAACTGCCTGTTTGCAGACCTCAGAAGAATGTTCCAGAAAAATGATTTGGCTCCAATAAAGAAGGAATATCGGAAACTGAGGCGTATTCTCTCGGCCAATGACAAATCGTTCTACAAAAAATGCAATGAATTGTTAGAGGTGCGTTGAAATCAGCTTATCACACTAGAATGAGACGATGTTGATGAATAAATTCCAATTTTACCTCAATGTTGTTGTTTTATATTTAGACAAGGGATTTTTTGAGTGATATGTTATACTTTCTCCTGTCAAACTGAGATGGTGTATAACCTGTGAGGAAACAGCTAATAATCCTCTCAAATATATGCCGTCATTTTTGACGGCAGGCTTACACTCGTATAAATATAATTTATAAGATATTTAAAATCTCTATATATACTTTTGGATGTGCGTTGTGGCGCAGTGGATATCGGCTCGGAACGAGAAATCGGGGAACCGAGTTCGAATTCCAGTTGAATTCCTTGCATTCACTTACGCGCAAATACCCTTGGGAAAGGTATTAATCCGAATCTTCCCTCCAGTTATGGGTTAAATAATAGAACAGTTTGGGTTCTATAGCCTTGGTCGGCAACCAGTCTACCGCAGAAAGCAATGGTAACCTACTGCGTGATAATCTTCTGCCCAGTCAGTCATGTCTCTTTCGAGACATGATCGCCAAAAGCGTGTATCGCGCATGGCAATTAACTGACTAACTGATATATCCTTTTAATATGAAAAACTTATGTGGCGCTGTTTTACAAATAAAGAGTAAACCTGAAAATGGAATACACACAAATTAACTTATTAAGTTATAGTAATATATAAGGCGATGACAGTAAAAACGGAGGCCAAGAAGATACGGTTGCACTAAATCTAATAGTGAACAGTTCAGCGTGGATTTCGTTTTATGTGGGGAAAACACGCCTGCCTTTAATTCAAAATCTGAAATCCTGGAAGTTACATGGAATATGGACGTTCGTTTGATACTAGTAATTTTCTTAATGAAATGTAATATTCTAAAGATTATATTAAACCCGGAAAAGAACAAGTTATTAAACCTGGAAAAGTGAAGAACAATATATTCTAGTGAAGTAAAATATGAGAAATTTCTTACTTAAAATATTGCAGATAAATGTAAAGTTTGAATGCAATGTAATCCATGACTTTACCAGGCATTGCTATTAATTTAATATAAACTTAATGCTGAAAACTGTATTCAAATATATTAAAAAGAAAAAAATATATATATATATATACAATTTATTTAAAAATTAAAAACAATAGAAAAATCGATTATTCATATTGAATTCTGATAACCAATTCTCATAAAATAAGTGATAAGAAATATTTGATTCACAAAAACTATAAATGATATCGTCAGAATGTATATGTTGAAAACTGCATAAAAAACTAGTAAACAGAAAAAGTTATAAAGAATAATATTGTTTATTAGAAGCGTTAGTCACGCACTCATTTATGTACTTATGTAGTTAGTCTCTCTTTTCGGACTTCACATATTTTGATGTAATTTTTTTTTTTACTCATACATAATTGAAAAAAAAATAGAATGTAATTAAGGAGTTCTCCTATCTAACTCAGTAAACAGTCTGAAATTTGGTTGAGAATTGAAATAGTGGTGAAGCTTAAATGCTACCTACATTTACGCAATGTCGGATTTAAGAATATATTCCTTCACTGCTGTTGTTCAATTAATAATAAAAAGTAATGTCAAAATCTTTAGTAAAGAAAGCATAGAAAATGGGACCGAGAGAAAATTTATCTAAAAAAATGAGGCTAACACATCTTCAAATACATATCAAACGCATTTGAAAATAATCCAATATTATAATCATTGATGAAAGGAAAGAAGTTTAGAAAATATGACGCAAGTCAATGACGCAATTGAAGTAAGTATATATCTAAGTGGTGAATTTTTCATGTTATGGCGTCATGTTCCACTGGTATTATGAATTTTCGAATGCAGAATAATATTTTGTATTTAGCATAAAATACATTAATATTAATGGTGTTTGAAATTGATATGTCCCGGAAAGTGATATAGATATCATTCGAAGTAGTTAAGTGGCATAGGCAAATGTAACCGGGGTATAACAATCTAGTACTTAGGCGTAATAGACGTATGCAGTATCCTGAGATGTAGGCGTAGTCAGTAGCCTTAGATCAATAGTCGTAGCAGAGCGATAGATGTAGACCAATAGAGCTCTGGATCTCTGGACGTCCTTGCCTTTGTTTATATTAATGACTGACACCAAACTATCACATTCCAGTGAGGGGGAACCAAGATGTATACATATTCATTACCTATTCATTACATCAGAAATAAAAATAATGACACATCATTTCTCTCTTGAAACGAATTGCAACACTTCAACTCAATGCTATTCGATTTCCATCATTAATTTTACAATGAGAAAATAACATAAAATAATAAATAATCTATGTGCACTGTATTGATTAGATATTCAGAAATTACAAGAGGAACAAGTGCGCATACGAGAGTGTTTACAAGGTGATACCCGAAATTTCGGGGAATAAGTAAATTCCTGAAATGTAGAAAAATTAATAAAGAATGACTTCCTTTATTATATGATGGAGTGGTTTCGAGAGAAGCGTAAAATCACCGACGAGACACGTAACTTGATAGAGGGAAACACTAATCAATCCATTTGAATATTTCCGATACTTGGCTAGTATTTCCTTTCTATTGAAAAAACACATACACGTATAGGCAAACGGAGGCACATGGATTCTTATAGAGCTTGAAAAGATAATATATTTTTTGCAGTTACCGTCAGGTCGTATAAGCATAAGATATACTGATATATTTATGTACTAATACATGTTGACATACGTGTGGCATATTTATTGGAAAAGAGACTTAAATGAAAGTGATATAGCTTTTGCAAACATAAACCGTGATTCAGTGAAATCAACACTGCATTTCGGTTTCGTAGCTTCACGAATAAAATTCTTTTCAGACCCTGATTTGATGATCGACTGAGAATCACGTACTTCCCTGTACCAGTATGTTTTATATCTATAATCAAAATATTTCTTTGACAATGTCATATATATATATATGCTGTTAAATATAAGAGACAATGAATGTCTATTATGTTTAATCATGAGCCTTTCTGAACATCGCATTTTGGCATTAATTTCAGGCGAACATAAAGACAAACATTCTACAACATTTGAATATTTTTTTATTAAGTTGGTTTTAAGCTTTCGGCTGACATGAGCCAACTTCAGAGAGGTTACAAGAACGTTAACACAAAAAGCATCCACCTTCAGCGACGATTTTATCTTGTGTTGACAAAAACTTTGCTAAGCAACAATGACCGTTACCAAAAATAGCAAACGCAGTTCGTAAATTTGTAATGCGGTTCTATATATATATATATAGAGAGAGAGAGAGAGAGAAAGAGAGAGTCGCTGACAGACGCCATTTCGGTCGAGTTTCAATCATGGGTAAAAAAGCAGTCGGAGACTAACCGTACTGTTGAGCTGTGATATGGCGAAACAGATCTGTCTGCGGATGACAATATATATATATATATATATATATATATATATATATATTGAAGGGGAATTTCAACACATAGTTTAATGGTTATAAATCAAGATTTATTTCAACCATAACTATTACATTGTCTCATTCACATATTTCGAATATTAAAAAAAAAAATCAACGGTCTGAATGAGACAATGTAATATTCATTGACGAAATAAATCTGGATTTATAAACATTTAAATGTGTTGAGTTTCCCTCTCAGTATTTTATAATGGTATGGATAATATTCACCGAACACGCTCTCTTTATCTAATTAATAATTTTAATTGGATAAAATCTTACGATTGTGATTTCCGTTTTACGGGTCTCTCTCTCTTTCTCTCTCTCTCTCTCTGTCCTCTCCCTCTCTCTCACACCACACACACACACACAAACACGCATATATTTTTGATCCAATGGGAAAGTTATATTTTATATTTTTAATTTCGATGCGCATATATCAATGCAAGATTCTTTTATGTACTAACTCTAGTAATAAGGAAGTTTTTGACAACCACAAACTTAAATGTATTAATGCATTACAAAATATAACTCAACACTGTTTTTAGTATATCAATGATCTCCCCGATACCATAAGATCACAAGTAGGCATGTACTCTGATGATACCACAGTTTACTCTCGCCTCGATCAAAAATCTGGTGTTGGTGTCAAGGCGAACCTCGCTGTCGAGCTTGAGAAGGACCTCCAATCCGTGGTGGATTGGGGTAAGAAATGGCTCATAAAATTCAATTCTTCCAAAACGAAGCTGCTGTCAATTAACCACCACAGACAACCGCACCTCCCTCCCATTAGCATGGAACAGGCTTGCCTCCAAGAGAGTAAATCACTACGCCTGCTTGGCCTGACAATCTCAGCGGAATCCATTGCTACGTCGAATCCATTGCTAAATCCGCAGTTATAAAAGTCGGCCCTCTGTGCAGGGACCGGAAATTCTTTCCACCTGAATCTGTCCTGCAATTATATAAATCCACCATCCGCCCGTGTATTGAGTACTGCTGCCACATCTGGTCGGGTGCTCCTTCCATTCTCCTTCGGGGTTCTTGACATAATACAGCGAAGAATGTGTAATGTGATTGATACCGACTTGGCTGACCGCCTGCAGTATCTCACTCACCGGTGTAACGTGGGATTCCTGTGCCTCTTCTATAAATACTTTCATGGCTTCTGCTCTGACGAACATTTAAGTTCGTCAGAGCAGAAGCCATGACCGGTGACCCCTAGATGTGAATTTGCACGAGATACTAGATTGGTAACTAGGTCCCACCCTTTTACAGTGAAACCGATGAAATGTAACCGCAATTTCTACTCCAACAGCTTCTTTCCTCGCACTTTCCGCCTGTGGAATTCCCTACCGCATGCCTGCTTCCCCGACGGCTACAACCTCCAGGAGATTAAATGTAAGGTCAATAGACACCTCCTAACACACTAACTCACACCCACTCTATCCAATTCTCTCCCTATGTACATCCTAAGTCGTCTATCAAACTCCTTCTGACATTTCCTCTACCCAATCGCTCTATGTAACCCCCTGCGCTATAGTGGCAGTGGAATGCCTTGCTTGGGGTGACATGATTTAAAAAAAGAAGAAGAAGAATACTCTGTTAAAAACATAGGCAGAAATATTTGGAAAATACGCAAATGTAACATTATTTGGTATAACCCACCTTTCAGCCACCTTTTTAAATTTAATTCAGAAACATTTCTACAATTCTATCACAATAAAAAAGATTTTCAACAAATAGAATATCATCGTTATAGTTGAGTTAAGAACATAGATGAATATATTTCATAACACAATATTATATCAAATAAGTACTTCGCCCACCTAATAATAATATTTAAGACCTGTCCACTGAATGGCCAGTGTATGTCCGAAAGTATTATTTATAGAGCTCGCATCCATTCGGCTGAGGTTGAAGTTCAAATCTATTTTGGAGCAACCGCAAATAAGTGAAATTATCGTTTCAATAACCATATATTGTTTTTGAAAAACGGTACTTACAGCCAAAATATCGCTTTATTCATATATTATTAGAAAAACAAAAACCCAGTTATTACCTGGAATATCGTCACTAAAACTAAATGGAAAAGGAGACAGGTGTAACTTAGGCCTTTTAGAAAAACTTGTCTTCTTAAATCATATAAATTACGCTAATCTACTTAACAAGAATGAATTAATGACCACATGTTGCCATAGAAAAAATACTACGTAAATTCTTAAAACCTGATTGATACACATTCTTCTATACGTTTGCTTCTTGCATTTTCACTCACTTTTCCCAATTCTTTTTTCTTTTTTCTCAACAAATATTAATTTAATAGTTAAGAATTACGCCCTTTCTTAATTAATCTCCCTACATTTTAATAGTATTTTTTTAAATTCTAATTTTTTATCTCCATGCAATTGTTGTGTATTTACATTTTGCTCTTGATAAGCTCAAAATAATAGCCTAACATTATACTTTTTATCTCCAGAGAAAATCAAGCGAATTAAATTAATAAATTGCTTAAACAATCATTTCCTAATAGGCACCTGATGATTGCGTAACGCAAGAACTCCAAGTCGTACCATCGACGAAGGATTATATATATATATATATATATATATAAATTTACTAAATTATTTAGCTAGATAAATATATGCATAGGAAAATAGATATGAAGAAAATACTAAAACCATATATATATATATAGAGAGAGAGATACCGTGTATCCGTCTTTAAGTCTGTATATATTTTGTGCTTTGCGGTAACACACATTTTTATTTATTAAATGGTGCTTAAAAATAAATTATAACCTTATAAAAAGTAGACATTTAACGAAGATATATAGAGAAGTTTATAGTTGATTGCATACACTATAAGCAAAAGAACCAAACTATGCAAGTGAATGCGTCAATATAATCGTCGACATAACAAAACAGGTTTAAACACATTTATATCCACAATCATAAATAAGATGTAAAAATCAATAAGTTTAGCAGAAAGAACTGATTAGATAGAACAAGCAAAAAATTCAATAGACTGAGGTAAAAAAAAACAAAAACAAAAAAAAACAAGCAGAACAATTTAAATATTTTTAATGTTTGTCGTTAAAATGTTTTCATTTGTCTAGCCGTTTCAAATACAGTCACGATTTCTTTTCAAAAACTTAAACTTTTTATATTATTATTATTATTATTGTGCTTGTAAGTTAGTGCGTACGGTTCACGTTGCCACTACCATATAAATAAAGGACTAAAATGTATAACGTCTGCAAATTCGGGAAAAAAAAACTTTTCAATTTTTCATACGTATCTGTTTGCGCCATTAAGTAATGACCTGTTTATATACTTATATATCTTATTTTCATATTTGCTTGAATGTATTAAGTTCAGACATTTAACGATGTTATAAGGGAATTTCCGCCACTAGTTTTTAGATGTGGAACTTCAAAATGACACGATTTATTCAATATGATGCTTTATATAATTAAAGTACTAAAACCGTGTAACGCGTACGTGTACCACATGTTGTTATTATTATTATTATCATTTATTTTCAAAATATTTGTATTTCTGCTACGGTCACACTACATACCAAATCTGCAGGAAGTCCTAAGGTAGGTAGGGGTGTGCTGTTATGTCTACATTACATGATGCGTTTTTCTACCCCTCTCTTAACATCATTAGCGTTACATTAACTTCTTGGTATGTGGGTTGTACTTATGTCCAAGTGATTCTACATGTGCGTTGTGGCGCAGTGGATATCGACTTCGAACGAGAAATTGGGATGCTGAGTTCGAATTCCAGTTAAATTCTCTGCATTCACTTACACACAAATACCCTTGGGAAAGGTATTAATCCGTCTCTTCCCTCCAGTTATGGGTTAAATAATATGACAGATTGGGTTCTATAGCCTTGGCTGGCAACCAGTGTACCGCAGAATGCAATGCCAAACTACTGCGGGATAATCTTCTGCCCAGTCAGTCTTACGAGATATGATCGTCCAAAGCGTGTATGACGTATGGCACTTAACTGACTGATATGCAAAAGGTGTTTTTCATTATATGTTTATTTCTAGTCAATTTTTTCAACAATTATTATGCTTTGTTTGATTTTATTTTATGATCTTTATTAAATTTATCGCCTTCTCTAAATGGTTGCATTCATGAATAACTTCCAGGTCTTCATTTTTATAATTCTTCATCTTATTTTTATTAGTTTATTTTTATTATTATTATTATTATTATTATTATTATTATTATTATTATTATTATTATTCATAGAATAGCGTGACTGAAAAAAGTAAATAATCACACAGTGTATGACAATGTTAAACAATATTTCAACAGAATCTCTGTCTTCTTCAAATAATTTTTCCGAGTATGAAAATAAATTTACAAAAAGTTATTAATGTTTGTACAAACGATATTTGTTTTGTACCGAAAAAAAGGTTTTGTATTGCAACGTTCTTGTCATTCTGTCCACAATGAACAGTTCCATAAGATTTATACTTAACTGCTCGTTTAAATCCTTTCAGTAACTAATCAACTAACAGGAAATTCCAAGATCCCCATCATATTAAGCATGTTTCAATTGCATGCCTTCACGCTGTCAGGGTTTTCTTCGGTTTCGCAGGTTCATTAGCAGTGGAGCCGATTATTATTATTATTATTATTATTATTATTATTATTATTATTATTATTATTATTATTATGTCATTTTTCATCATAATTCGATTTCTGCTATGGTCACACTAACTACCAAGTCTGCAAGAAGACCTAAGGCAGGTCGTAGTGTGTTGTTACGGCTCCATTTCATTTTTTTCTCCTCTAACATCCCTAGCGTTACATAGACAAAGTTCTCCTTAGTGTGTGGGCTTTACTTAACAAGACAATTTTTTTGTATAACACTTTTGCTGGGGTTCCAGGGATTTTTTCAATGTGTTTTTTGTTCCATTTTTTTTTATCATTCCAAGTGCACCGACTCTCACTGGCATGATACTTGTTTTCAATTTTCACTTTTCTTTTCTATTTCAATTTCCAGGTCTTTATACTTTGGTTGCTATGTTACAATCCACTGGACACGCCATATAAGCAAGTTTTTTCTTTTTGGTTTTTAACAATATTATCCGACCTATTTGCTTCAATTTTTCTGTCTGTGTAGATAGTGTAATCCCATAGAATGATGTCATCTTCTATTTCTATTACCGATGCTGGGTGATGTTCATATTTTCCATATTGTTTGCACATTGTCCAGTGTAAATATTTCCCCTCTTTATCGTGACGATTTTTATCTTCATTTTGAGCAAGTACAGAACAAGCTGAGATTAGATCGTCTATTGTTTCTTGGTATTTATCACAGAACCTGTATTTTGGATACACATTATTATGTATAATATTTGCCTGAAAGTTCTTAGTTAAAAGTGTTTGGTCTTGCTCATCGTGAAAAATGCAACGAAGATGAGAACAATAGTCCGAATAATGTAATAGTGTAAAGAGGAACTACTTTGAACAATCAGTTTTGAATCACTACAAATGCGTAAGGGTATTTTTACTCTGATAATATCGTGTGTCTTATTTTACAAATATATATGAAATACAAATACAGAGATTTCATAGTAAGCATCCATACCTTTTTTTAAAGATTTTTTATAAAACATCTCAACAAATCTCATAGGAAGGAAGCTGTAAAAGAGTGAAAGCCTCAAAAATTATATGTATTTACGGGTTTGTTTTTCAAATAAATGTATCATGTCTTTTGTTGTGAGATTAGTGAATTCTCTTTGTCTTTTTCATTACTATAAAATGCAATTACAGCATGCACAACAAGGTCTCATAGTATCATGGGAAAACTTTTTCCTAATAAGGTACGCGAAAGCAATTTCATATTTATGCATAGAAGTATATACCGTCATTGGCAAACCGTCAGTCGTATACATGCACATAAAGATATATTTTTAAATATGTTTTATTGTAGGTTCATACGAGTTGAAGTCTAAAATCCGTGGAATCATAAATACGAAGATAGTATAATAGAATTAGATCTATCTATCTATCTATCTATCTATCTATCTATCTATCTATCTATCTATCTATCTATCTATCTATCTATCTATCTATCTATCTATCTATCTATATCTAAGAAAGCATATATATGTAGATTTTTGTATGTATGCTGTTATACTGACATCAATATTTTTAAGATTGTCAAAACGGACTCAATAGTTATACAATACAGGAAATTGAATTATATATCTCTGAAATGTTAATGTTTGAATACAGAGATATATGCATATACAGGCACATATGAATGTCAATATGCATACTCACACGCCCATATATATATATATATATATATAGTGTAGATTTTTTTTTAATATCGTCACCCGATGAGAAGCACCTAAAGGTAGCTTCGAAACGCGAAAATTTTTGTGTAGTGGTACTACAAATTTATATAACGCTCTACGTTTGTATCGAGCATTCTTTATAAAAGTCAATGCATGAACAGCAGGCTAAAAAATCTACGAGTTCCGCAACTTTCTTACAATATATATATATATATAATGAAAAGTTCCTAATCTTTATGAAAATGATTAACAACCAACATATTTTAATTTATTTTTCTGAACATTATTTTTAATAGAAACTCGTATTTAAGTAGATATTTATATATTGACTCCACAGTTTTTCGGTAACATTGTCTGTCTAAATTTGTTTACATTAAGATAAACTTTCACCTCGACGTGACGTAATGCTTAGCTAACGTGTTTCGCTAAAACAGGGTACACATTAGTAGTGAGAATAATTCTCACTGAGCGCCCTCATGCTGTCGGCCTTGTACCATATCTTTAGAGAAGAAATGGCTATTACAAAAAAATCGAACATTTGTGTTTATGAGGCTTGATTAAATTGTGAAATCATTCGTGGTTGAGCGGTTAAGATGAATAAGATCAGTTGATGGTTGGAGTCGCAAGCCCGAATCTCTACCGAATGAGAGATATTTTCCTAACATAATTTCTCAAAAATATTTGAGATGGTAGAGATATATAAAAATACATTTTGTTAATTAAAAACAGAATATCTACTAAAATATGTGATCTTTTAAAAATTATGCTATATATATATATATATATCTATATATATATATATATATATATTACTTAAACTATATTTTAGTGAATACTCATATTTGAGTAAACAATTTATTTATTAAACTACATATTTATTTCATTTCGTGTGCGGGCCTGAATATTTAAAAAATTTCATTAGAGGAACATACAAGATTTGAACCTGCGCTATCCTCAAGAGAACCGTCACTAGATTTAACGTACTCTGATGTCTCGGCTGCAGAGTGCGTAGATGATCAAGCAAAGTTAAACACTGCCTTTAATCGCTCTTTTTACTCGACCTTATGAAATAGACATATTTACTCAGTTTCCTATACTAACGTAAACAAACCAATATGTAAATAAATACAAGTGAGGGTCTTTATTAATTGTTTTTAACCTTTTAAAACCATTCAATTTAAAATAAACCAAATCACTTGACAAGACAAGAAATGTCGAAACAAAATAGCTACTTTTGTAGTGATATTATAACATATCCATGTTATAATTTCTGAATATATATATGTATATATATATATATAGAGAGAGAGAGAGAGAGAGAAAATACGGTAATTATTTATATCTATATCTATAGACGTTGGTTACTTCCTGTGATTTGACCTAAAAATTTGTGAGTTCAATACCAGGCTACAGTAGTGGTGAACAAATATCTTACAGGGTTAGAGGGAGATAAGTCATGACTACAAAAAAGAGGCTCTGCACAAATGGGATAGTGATGATATATCCCAGTGATTGTAATAAAGGGTTCGGTTTGAAATTCCTAGAACCTGAAGAAGGCCGGAGTGTACAACGGCCGAAACGTCGTACAGATGGCAACAAAGATGAAGACAATAGTCCGAATAATGTAAGTACTGGAATTAATTCCTCATCTCAGAAATATAGAAAAATACCAAAAGGAACGGATTAAAAACAAAATCTTAAACACCCATTTTATAAGTGATCATATCGATTTTATCCGGTGTAAGTTTCACTCGTTAAAATGGCCATACGATCTTGGAAAATTTGAACATTTTAAGAGAAAAAACATAAAGTAAAATTAAAACGATCTTATTTTAATCGGTTAGGCTGTATACCTAAAAAGATATTTCTAAATTTTTTTTTAATTCAAAATTCGAAAAATCACTAGCAAAACGGTTTTAAATTATCTAAATTTTAATGTTTTAAAATACTAACGTTATAACAGTGCGTTCTAAGCGAAAAGAACCAAATTGCATAACTGTCATACACACATGCATGTACACACGCAAACACGCACACACACACACACACACACACACATACATATACCATAATAGATCCACAAGGCCATTTACCGAATGTATACATTTCAGATTTCAGGAATGATTGTAATACTGTAATATGAATATATGTTTAATTATATTTAAGGAAATGTTGAAAAGATTTCAGACTGATTGTGTAGGAATTTAGAAAAAAAGTATGTTTGACAGTTTTTAAATTTAGGGCATGAGAGTCGGTCACGCAGATGTTAAAAAAACGATCGTAAATTCGAGGACAGATTTCAAAAAACAAACTTGCATATGTGTATATGCATACTAATTCGTCTCTTTTGCTAGTTTATAGTATTCTTAGATCATTTTTACATATGTTTACATTCACACACACACACAGACACGCACACACACACACATATATATATATATATATATATATATATATGTGTGTATATATATAACCATCTCTGGTTACACATCTTGCATTGGGAATGCTTGTTTAAAATACATCTCAATCATAACGATTCAGTGCAAAATCATTTTAACAGCGTGTGTTTGCAAAAAATTACCATCGCAACAATTACATTAAGTTTGTCTTCACCAAACCACACTAAGGATGGTCTTTGGGAAATCGAAAGTACATGGGTTAACAAGAAATACAGGGCATTCCTCGGGGATTTTTAACTTAACACCTAGAAGATAATTAGATATCTAGAACAGATTACTGTAAAAGTAATTTGACATGTCTATATTATTTAGTGAAATGTACTTGAATGAGTGCTTATGTTAATATATATTTTCGCAACAACATTTCTTTTCATCATCTTTCTTTAAATACTCCCGACAAGGATGATTTAATTAATATTTCAATGAGTTTTTTCTAGTATTTTAACATTTTCCATTTCTTATGAGTTTTAGAATATAAAAATGCACTATTTTATTTTTTGGTACCGAGCGCGTTCCCTCCAGACCTTTAGCCATCTTCAAGGTTGTTGTATTCAGTATATTTATCTCCACGTGTTTTACTGTATTGTAGTTTTTACTGAGTGAAGATTTTTGTGGAAGAATGACCGTTTTCAGCAACAAGGAAAATGAAATATTATATTTGTGTAATGCACCCTGCACATATGTAAAGTGTATAAGATATTACAAAAAAAAAATGGAAACCTCTGAACTTGTCGTTACTAAACAAAATAAACGCACCAAATCAAAACTACTGATAACCAATATAGTGTGCCAGTTCCAATGCACAGTTCAAGACTGTGCTTTTTACCACAAATCAATTACCTGTATGAATCATAATACAACCTCATCAATAGACGCCTTATATATCACCTGTCGAATCAAAGTACCATTAAGAGGCATTTGCTAAACTATCATTCACAAGATTCTCCAAATAAAATTCTAGTTAATAACACAAAAATCTATTTAAAATGGTGTAATCGTTGATATCTTAGTATTAGAGAAGCCCTATTGATTAAACATCGTTTCCTCTGCAATCAATCTGACACTATTCACTAGCGAAGAGAGTTCAGATATATATATATATATATAAAGAATATATTATATTGAAGTGCTTTAAAAATATTTATAGACATACGAAAACTTTTACTTCCATTTCTCTTGAGGATAGCGCAGGTTCAAATCTTGTATGTTCCTCTAATGAAATTTTTTAAATATTCAGGCCCGCACACGAAATGAAATAAATATGTAGTTTAATAAATAAATTGTTTACTCAAATATGAGTATTCACTAAAATATAGTTTAAGTAATATATATATATATATATATATATATATATAGCATAATTTTTAAAAGATCACATATTTTAGTAGATATTCTGTTTTTAATTAACAAAATGTATTTCCATTTGACATGCCTACAAATAATGTAATACCCATCCAAATATAATATCACTTGTTAATATTTGAAAGGAGGTCCTTTGATGTTATTTTAATACAACTTTCTCAAACCTGAAAACGCTGCAGTTTAGCCGGAAAGTACTATCACCTGACTAAACCAACTTCTTGATAACCATTGTGGTTATTGAAGTACTGAAACTAAAATAAAAGAAACATAAAATTCGACAGTTTATTCAAACCTATTATACCGATATACATCTAATTCGGAAAATGGAAAATATAATAAGACATTAAATAGTCAGTTTTTGTCGGTTGAATTAAAAACAAAATTATGCCATGGACAAAATTTAAGCCATTAGTTCATGATCGCCAACGATTTAAAGAGAGTTTCTTACCCATAATTTGAAAACCTAATATTAACATGTTTTGCTCTGATGTGTCATGGATTCCAACTAACTTTTCTACCTGTATTTTCATGAAAACAGTTCTGAGGCGACTAGACTGGCAACTTCTTCCATACTGTTTTACTGTTAAAATACTAATTGCAACCGCCACTTCTACACTAATTGTTTCTTTTCGCGGACATCTTACCTGTGGATCTCCCTTCCGTTTTGTTGCTTCACTTATGAATTCAGTCTACAAAAATTGTAACGTAATATAATCGCCATCTTCTATCTTTTTTAACTCCGTTGATTTGTTTTGTGCCTCCCTCAATACTCTCTATTCTTAGTCTTCATATTACCTTTTATTTTCAAATTCACTCCCTGCAACCTCCTGCGTTCTAGTGGCTTTACCGCCTTGCTTGGGGTGAAATGAATAAAAAATGATACTAGAAGAAAAATGAAAACCTTTGGTTTAGTTTCATTATTATTACTATTATATTTACTGTGGAATAGTCAATTAGTTTTGAAAATGTTAAACAATCTTCACATCTTAGAGGATTATTGAAAAATTTGGCCTATACTATCTGTATAAACAAACACCTATTATTAATTATAACTGTTGTTTCTATTTCATTTTTCTTGTAATTTTCCACTTACTGGATAATTATTGTACATGGAAATATGTTTGTTTTGTTATTTATTAGTTTATATAGTTAAGGTACATCTGGTTGCAAGAGAATTTGTTTTCTTTGGTTGTATCAGGATGATTGCTTGTGTTATGCACAACTTCGCTGGCCTTGTCATGTTGTAAGGATGTCAGAATACTTAAAGTCCTCATGTATGGCCAGCTTGACAATAGACAAAGGACAGATGGACGGCCGTAGCTCGATAAAGGACAGTTGGACCGCCGTAGATCAGGTATGAATAAAACTAAAGAGTACACTCTCAATTGTCAAAGTGGTTCATACTAACTTCTAGCGATAGACATATTTGTGCCAGACTGGTATCAGAAATTTTAAAATCAGTTGTACTGGACGGTTAAGCGACTAAAGAGAACGGCAAAAAATGTTAGCAAATATATATATATATATATATATATATATATATATATATATATATATATATATTGGGGTAAAATGTATGACTAGTGAAAAACGTTTCTTGTGATGCGGTTCAACCTTTAGGACTTCATCAGAAATTTGTTGTAAGAAAATTTTTCTGATGAAGCCCTAAAAGACTAAACTCTTCAGACGAGATTTTTTTTTATATTGTCATATATTTTCCCCCCAATATTGTTCGTAATTGTTGTGGATGTCTTGTTTAGAAACCACACAAAACAATAAATAATAAAAGCAGATATGAAGATAAAAAAATGTACGTTATATTGGACAAAAATATACAAACTGGAACACTGGTTAGTCAATTCAGAAATACTAGGAATACTGTTAGTAGGAATCAATCTCGTAGTGAAGTATGTCTGGGTAATGAGTCTATATCCTTACTGACCAACTGACTCCTAACTAACTCTCTGACAAAAACTCTTTATAACTGCTTTACAACTCCTCTTTCCCTGCAGTACACTGTATAGGCTGGATTATCCGTACACCTCAGGCGAGTCCATTCTTGTGTGCAAAAAGGGGTGCTCCCCAAAATTAATATATAAAAATGCGTAACTTTATCTTATATATAAAGTTTTATTTATATATATATATATATATATATATATATATATATATATATATATATAATACAGGAAGCAAGTAATAATAATAATAATAACAGCAAAAATTAACCTACACTTTAAACAAAATGTTCACGGCTTCTCGCACTTTTTCTTAAATATATATATATGTGTGTATAGATGGCTATTGCTACTGCCTTTGTCCATGAACAAATAAAATAATGCTAATTTTCATAATGCTTTCAGCAGTTTAAAATTTTGATTACCTCATACTTAATAAATCTTTCAAGTCAAGGGTAATATAAGAAAACACAAAAGTTTCAAAATTATCCTTACTTTTTATATATTTAAAAGAAATGACGTTTTATAATGCTAATAATTTCATGTTTTAGCTTAATCTTTATGCAAAATAATAATTTGTTTTTAAAATTTCTACGGAACTTAGAAAATGACACATTTCTATCTATCTTTTCTTTCTACATTTTATTTTTGAGATTTTCTCAAAGTTAATCGAAATATATATATACTTAAAATATTTTTCTTTTTGGCCGAAGGTAATTTCTTCGTATTGGAAAGATTTAGTAATATTAGATGAAATAAGGGAAACTTTGGGAATAAAATACCAGACTGCTGTTGTTTAATTTAAATTCATATTATTTCCTTTATGAAAACTTAGGCTGTTTTCTCCAAGAAATCATGACATAACCCTATCAACGCTATACTACTTTCGATTAATGTAAATAATTCGTGTCTGTATGATCTAAGCAAAAGCTACGGTCATATATGCAATTGTGATGAGTTTGAATTCATATGGCAGGATATGACTATTTACCCTAGCTTAAGCACACACGCACACACGAGTGTATATTCATATCTTTATGTGAGTCCCTGTGTGTTTGTAAACACCCATATATATTATTCGTTTAGGAGAACCAAACACTAATAACAACTGAAAGTAATTTTCTTCGTTCTCCTTTACATGAACATACACCAATTGTGCACAATGCCCTTTGCTGTATCGGGCAGACAAGATTTTACTGTAAGGCGTCTATCGAACAGAGATGAATTTATTTCACTTCGATTGTCTGCGTCAATAACGATTTCAATTATTCTTAAATAGTTGCCTCTCCCGTTCAATAAGAATTACCTATTCATTCAGAATCATGTCATACTCACATTTTACAATGAAAATGTGCATTGGTATTTATACACATTATAAGGTTTGGTTTTCTTTACGGTATATCAAATCTTTTCATGTTATTTAATGCTCAATTCTTTTGTACAGTAGATAGGTAGACATTGGATAACCGGAGAATTAGAAAAAATTTGTTTTCATATGTGTCAAATAGGTATACATCGGATTGGTTTGCCTGAGTATCAAAAAATTAAAATTCATTAGTTGTTGTTATTTCATTTTCGCACTAGATTCGAAATGGACGACATGGTTTTGGTTTGCAAAAGGCCCAAAATTTACAAGCAGATATCACAGTGTACTTAATTTTAGTTCAGCTTGTACGAGAGACACATTCGGCGTAATCTTCACCCCAACCGACAAATTACATATAATAAATATGAGTTTTGTTTAAATAACTTACTTTCTGTCCTGTTTTTAAATTATTTCATAAATGCATTTTACAAACTAGCCACCCACAATAAATAATATATATGAGTAAGTTAGATCTCGCTTTCAAAGAATGAATATTTTAGTGAGATTATACGCCAACTGATAACAATCATTACGTCAATTCTTTTCAAATTAATTTATATAGGCACTGAATCTCTGTTATGCCAATGGTATTTACATTACTGACACAAATAGGCTACAAAAATTCTGAAAATTAAGTGTAGTTTTACACAATTTATATGTGAATGTGATTTCAAAATTATATTCTTTTCTTCGATGCTTTTCCAAAAAGCAACGCAATTGCAATTTTGGGTGTAATTTTTAAATCTGCATGTTGATAATCTATCTATCTACACACACACACACATATATATATATATATATATATATATATATGTAAAGTAAATCGTTTGCATTTTTACAGATGAAAAGTCTTTCTTGAAGGTTTTATTTTAGTTTTAATTTCAAGCTAATAAACTAAATTGAATATTTACAATAAACTAGATACTTTAGCCTATTGAGAGACGAAATTAAATGCATTGTAATGAGTTGAGAATTTAATTAATTTTGTCTGCTGTTAATTTAAGTGTCTGTTTAGGAGTTTTTAGATAGTTTATAATTGGATAAAAACGCCACTTCATCAATAATCTTTAAAACCATTCTATTAAGTTTAGTTTCCTTTGTCCAATGTGATGAAGTACAAAAACGTCTACTCTCTGAAAGATTTCTTCTATAAACATAACTCTTAGTGTGATTTCTACAACTAAGAATTTAACGTCTGCACTGTCACCACAAATCTATTTTGGTCAGCATGTGCGCACATATAATCTCACTCCAAAACATGTTGTTGATGTGAACACTGCTCTTGACAGTATAAAGCCAGCTTTTGCATTACTCAGTTGTCCCATTGATTGTAAGAATTGTATAGTTAAAGAACGGATAAGAAATGGGAGATTTGAAAGAAGTAATGTTCGAATGTACTTTGCTGTATAAATTAGGAGCCGACACCTAGCTTATTTTCAAAGATTCTTTATTACTAAAACGTTTACTTTTTTAATGATGACACTAGCATTCTTTCGTTTTCTCTCAGAATATATTATAAATATATCAATAGGAATATATCAATCTTAGATCTATTCAGAAGCAGGTTCTGCTTGACTTCTATTTTTTATAAAAGAAATGACTTACATGTATAATTTGTTTTTTGGTGCGTGGTTGAAAGAAGCATGCGTATTTTTTTTTCTTTTAAATGTTCATTTTTACTTTTTTAAGTTGGGAGAAAATATAGGATAATATTTTGTTCAAATGAGTTTCTTAAAATCTTTGAGCGACTTTAATCTGGTCGACAGAGACATTTTGGCTACACTCTGGAAGCGTTAAATAAACAGATGTTTACACTGACAGGAACAATAAAAGCGAGACCAATGTGTTCAATAATGTCATTTTAGGTCATTATAAGTAACTTTTGTATCTTCATTGTCATGCTTTTGGGTTGTAAAAAAAAGAAATCAGAAGTGACACGTTTCATTGCGAGATTTATAACCGAGCGAGGGTGAGTAAAAAAACAAAATTTAATCGCCCAATTATGTTTTTTATAGATCGATCGGGCGAGTGAAATCTCAAAGGCTATATATATATATATATATATATAACCTTCATTTTTGTTTACAGCAATCTTCTTTCAGGAATATTGCTTCCATCGTAAACATATCCACATTTACCATTTAGTTCACATCATATTTGTAGATCTTCACTACAAAATTTTGTTCAGGCAGTGTTTATTTTTGTCAGAAGACTCGTTTAATTCTGTGCTGTAATTATTATTTTTATTTTTTTTATTTCATTTTTATCTTTTTGCTAATGAACTGACACGTTCACAAGATCAGAATGCTGAATAACTTACGGGATTTCAACTGGAATGTTGAGATTACATTTAAAGTTATCTCTAGTTATTCAGATCTGTTCAACTCAATGTAAAATAAATGTATTCTCCATACTGTAAAAATGTGTAAAGGTGGCGTTTTGTTGTATTGATTTCTTTCAGTCATGAAATATATTTTTATGTTCGTACCTCCAATTAATCAATTTTAATAGTGAGTGGTTGTTGGTATTTTTTAATTTCTATATTGTTGTTTTTGTTATTATTAATATTTCTGGTGTATGTCACTGTTTTTGAAGTTCATCTTATAAAGTATGTTTGTCCTACAGTACCAGAAATCTAAATTCATATGAATTTATTTGCTTTCCAGTGCTATGAGTCAGTTTCTGTTAATGATATGTAGTTTAATTCTATTATTGTCGGATAAATCTCAAGTTAATCGACGCGATAACTGAGTACTTATGTAATGTATACATAATGTATACAATGTATGTATGCTTACATTATCATTGTTTGAAGCAACAAGTTCAGTAACGAGAATATTTAGTGAAAAACTTATTTTTATTGTTATATGTGGGCATGTATGCGTATGTTGGTACGATAAATATTGCACACCTACATGCATGGATGCCCATATATATGCACACACACACACACACACACACACAAACAGACACACACACATGTATGAACGAGTCATTCATGGCTTTTCGATTCTTCTGCTTCTTCATATGCAGTTTTCCTTCATTACGTAGGCGATCATGGACTTTCCTTTGACTTTATCTTTTTTCATTCTCGTTGCTTTTACCTTTAGTATCTCTCCCAAACCCTGCTTCGTCATTCATTTGCTCAGGCCTAGCATGTATGTTTCCTGCTGCTTTTCCCTGTCTCACGTTTTTTTATCTGTCTTGTGATTATTAAATTATCCAGGCCCTTCGTCCTCAATCACTGCCCCAGGAACCTCAGCTGTCTCTTCCTGATAATAGTGTATGAGGTTTCTATTCGTTTGCATCATCTCCAAAACCTCATCTTTGCTCATGTGCTCAGTCCGTGGTATCCACAACATCCTAAGTATAAAAACCCACATTTCTGCTTCCCCAAGTCGCTCCTTTATCCTTGAGGGGATCGTCCAACATTTGCTGACATACAGAAGGGCATTGCAATCCTAGACACTTTTCATTGTTTCCAATGAGATTTTCCTGTCTCTCAATACTTTGGTTAGGTTTTGAAATGCGTCCTTGGCCATGCCAATGTCTCTTAGGATCTCAACGTCGTACTTTCCATCCTCTGTCTGAAAAAAGCAATTTATTTGTCTCGTGTATTTATTGCCGCACCATACTTATACGCACTGTAATGGCACTTAAAACCGAAAGAATGTATTATATAAAAAACAAACATATTTAGTGTAGATATTCTTGTCTCATGTGCTTTTTCACCACATCGTTATCTGTATGATAAAAAATCGATTACATTAGGTTGTTTTAATTCGTCTACATGCAGCCAAAATAACTAAATGTGCAGATTGTCTTCGAAATTATACTGACAGTATTTCATTTTAACGTTCATTGTAAGCAGCCGTATAGCTAATATTTTAATATAATATTTGCGAATTCAAACTGTATCATGTCTCCAAATTAATTCTGTAAATATAGTCAGTTTTTACATATGAAAATAAACAAATCTTAAGAATAAAAACACTGCAACTATCAGTTTTACATCATCTGACTGTATTGACAGAAGCTGATCACCACATAAAAACAGAATTGCGAATCACTTTATCGCAACTAGCCATAAATTAATGGAAACTACAAATGATGGTTTATGAGGTTTATTTCTTTGAACCTTATTGAATGGATAGATTACATTTCATTCTATATAAATCTATTTTAAGTAAGACAGAAAAATTACAGCAACGAAAAAGAGATGTGGAATTGTTTTCATATCACAAAAATGATAGTCTGTTAGAACGCAAATTTAAAACATATTTCATATCATTTATTTCATATACAACTATATTTACACGTGCATATCCATGTAGCGTGAACCATTTTAAAAACAAGAAAGGTTTTCTTTACGTATATGTCTATTCATACAAACACAGAGAAATAAATAGAAAAAATACATTGAAAGATCATAGTTACTGATATACATCAAAGGTAGAGACTCAACTGTATATTGAACAAAATTCAAGTTAATATAAATACTCAGTTGAATTTCTATTAACATGTATTATGTGTGTGTGTGTGTGTGTGTGTACGCGTGTACCTGTGTGCGTGTCGTCAACTTACAACCAATCGTGGTCGTAAATCGACTTCTAAGTAATTTTGCAATCGTTCTATCATTATTTAAGTATTATCATTTTTAAAAAGTTTAGTTATTTTTTCTGGTTTCTTCACGTTTGATAACATTTGTATCATCTCTCTGGACATTGTTATCTTTCTCACTTTTACGTTCATCAGGTTTAACTCAAAAATCTATACTAAAGTAATTTGGTGAACCGCCAGGTCAAGGCCCACCAGAAGGTCCTTTTTTTTCATCTCTGCTACCTTGCAATAGCGGTGAGCGCGACTATTAATCATGGATTTTCTCTCGCTCATTTTTTTGTTGCCGAGTTCCCTGCAGAGAGGCATGGTAGATCATTTTTAAAGTGTTTAATTCTATCGAACACGCATCCTCCACGCGCCGGTGCAGTTGGTTTAATATTTGCTAAACATAAAAAATATTATGCATGTCGATCGCATATGTGCAGATCCTTCAACAGCTTTACAAATTCTGTCTCTCTTTTTCAAAATACTCACCAATATAATGTGTGGTATCTTCAAATCACATGTAATCTAAATCAGTTTCTTTCTAACTTCGTACTACTTTATCAGTATACTTTTTTTTTTACTTTTCTTTTTTCTATTTAAATCAATAGCTTCTCGTTCTTTGCAGGTTAGGGATTAGACAAAACAATTTCGTTTTGGTATACACCTTTGTGTGTTTTGAAAAAATGTTCAAAGACACATATAGACTCTGAGAAGATATTTTTGTACAAGATTTTCCCAGAGTCCATTTGTGTGGCACTAATATTGTGTGACACTAATACTGAACTAGAGAATCATTAAATACCCCTAACGTTGTCAGCAGATGAGGCGTGAATTATCATATGCCAAGCAAAGACACGCTCATACAGCCACAGTAAAGCAGTCTTGGCCAGCGGTTGTGGTAGTAAAGTCGAACAAACGTAACTGACATAGGTAACAAGTCGACAATTTTTATATATATATATATATATATATATATATATTTGGGTAGCCGTCTTTCATTACATATTTCGTTAAAAACGACCGACAAGGAAGATTTAGTCACTTTTTATTTAATTTTTCCAATATTCTTGCATATTTTCTTTTTGCTGGAGACCAGGAATGTAAAAATGTTCCATAGATTTTGATTTCCAAACGCTTTCAGCCTCTTCACAGGCCATTTTTAAAGATTTTATTTTTCCGGTGCTGTTATGTCCTCATGTTTGACTGTATTGTATTTTTTATGATTTTCTTCCTTCTCGATTATTTTTAACGAAATATATGTATATAAAATTCTGTCACAGATCATGCTGGAGTTTTTTTTTTTATAAGCGTTTCACCCCGAGCAAGGCATTTCACTGCCAATACTGCACAGGGGGCTACAGAGAGTGGAGGAAGGATGGTTACATATAGCAAATGTCAGAGGGTGGGTGATAGGCGGGTAAGGATACGGAGAATGAGGGTTGGGTAGATGAAAGTGTTCTGAGAATAATTGGAAGTTAGTGTGATAGGAGGTGTCTATTGACCCTACATTTAAACACTTGGAGATTGTAGCTGTCGGGAAAGTTCCGATGAACTTTACTTGTAGAAGAGGCATAGGGAAGCCACATCACGCTGGTGAGAGAGTGGTTGCAGACGGTCTGCCGAGTCAGTATCAACCACGTTACAGATTCTCCTTTGTATTTTGTCAAGAAGCCCAAGAAGAGTAGCAGGGGCACCCGACCAGATATGGCAGCAGTATTCAATACATGGGCGGATGGTAGATTTGTATATGTGCAGGATAGATTCAGGCGGGAAAAACTTCCGGGCCCTGCACAGAGAGCTGACTTTCATAGTGGCGGATTTGGCAATGGATTCGATATAGTCATTCCATTTGAGGTCCGCCAAAAGTTTAAGGCCAAGTAGGCGTAGTGTTTTACTCTCTGGTAGGCAAGCCTGTTCCATGCTAATGGGAGGTAGATGCGATTGTCTATGGTGGTTAGTTGATAACAGCTTCGATTTAGAAGCATTGAAATTTACTAGCCATTTCCTACCCCAGTCCACTACGGATTGGAGGTTCTTTTCAAACTCGGCAGCGAGGTTCTCTTTGTCGCCCACACCGGGTTTTTGATCGATGCGCGAGTAGATTGTGGCGTACATGCCTACTTGGGATTTAATGGCGTCGGGGAGATCATTAATGTACATCAGAAAGAGTGTGGGACCTAGGATAGAACCTTGAGGGACGCCCGCGTTCGTATGGTAATTTTGGGAGGCATGCCCATTTAATACTACCTTCAATGTGCGGTTAGAGAGGAATTACTGGATGAGGTCAAACAGATGTCCAGTTATACCGTAGCTCCGCAGTTTGCATAAGAGGCCAGCGTGCCAGACCCTGTCGAACGCTTTGGAGATATCCAAGGCAACGGTTCGGGCTTCGCCATTCTTTTCAAGAGCCCGGTATATATACTCGGTAATGGTCGTTAGCATATCAGCAGTAGACCTGGTGAAGCAAAAGCCGTACTGTTTGTCAGAGAGAAGCCTGTGGGCCGTGAGATGCTGAATCACCTCGGCATTGATAATGGCTTCGAAAACTTTGCCGAAGATCGGAAGGAGACTAATAGGTTTGTAATTGGCGGGGTCTGAGGGTTCGCCAGAATTCTTAAATATAGGAACTACACAGGACGACTTCCAACAGGCAGGAAAACAGGAAGCAGATAGGCAGATGTTATAGAGTTTAGAGAGAGAGAGTTCTGGGGCACATTTCTTCAGTACTATGATTGGGATTTCGTCCCCGCCGCTCGCTTTGTGTGGTCAAGTTGTGCAATTATCTTTGAGACCAGCGAGGGTTTAATGTGGACGTTATTTAGTTGAGCCTTAGTTCTGGGTGGGAAGTCGGGTGTAGGTATTCCTAACGAGTCCAGTGTCGCATTGGTGGAGAATCTACGGGCAAAGCATTCACCCCTGTCCGCTGGGAAGGTGAGAACTTCAAATTCATTGATTAGTGGGGGTATTGAATTCTTACTCTTGTTGAGCACGCTTTTGCAGAGTCGCCAGTAATCTTTGGAGCCGAACTTAGAGGACGCTATGCGTTGCCTCATCCTGGTAGCAAACGCCCTCTTAGCTTCGTTCAGTACTTTTTTACACTTATTACGTGCTGAGGCGAAAAGGCGCCTGTTTTGGTTCGACGAGCAGCTTCGATAGAGCCGGAAGAAATGGTTCCGCTGAGCAATGGCGGCCGAGCAAAAGAGAACTGAGAACCAGGGAGACGAATTTGATTTTAGCTGGAATTTCCTGGCCGGGATAAAAGCATCGATGCCAGCCTTAACCCAAGAGGTTCATACCTTTTCAATCACTCAGTCCCTTACGCATGTGTTGGATTTCCAGCCAAGAAGTTGCGACTTAAGCTTCATTCGTCCCCTTGGTTCTCGCTTGCTTGTTCGGCTGCTATCACCCACCGGAATTATTTTTCCAGCTTTATCGGAGCAACGCATCTGACCACCACAGCGCCTTTTTCCCACTGCTCGTAATGAGAAGATATTAATAATGCTTAGCTGTGGTGGTGGTTCAACATCTTACTGTCTCTTCTCTGACAGACATTATGTTTTCCGCTTTACCAGATATGCTAATGACCATCACCGAGTATATATACCAGGCAATCGATAAGAACAGCGAAGCTCGAACTGTTGCCCTGGATATCTCAAAAGCTTTTGACAGAGTTTTGCATGCTGGCCTTCTGAGCAAGCTATGGGGCTATGGTATAAATATACTATTGTTTGATCTAATTCAGTCATTCCTTTCAAATCACGTAATGAAGGTAGTATTGAACGGACAAGATTCCCGATACCATCACACAAACGCAGGTGCCCCTCAAGTCTCTATTCTAGGTCCTACGCTTTCTCTGATCTTCATCAAAGATCTCCCCGATGTAATCAGATCCTTAGTAATCATCTACGCTGACGACGTAGGAATGTTTTCCGTCTGAATCCTGCACATATATACATCAACCATCCGTCCATCTATTGAAATCTGCTGTCACATCTGGTCGGGTGCCCCCGCTATTCACCTCGGAGTTCTTTACAAAATCCAACGAAGAATCTGCAATGTGATCCATCCCAATTGGTAGCTCAGCTGCAGTCACTTTCTCACGGGAGTAATGTGGTTTTCCTCTGTCTCTTCTCCAAATACTTTCATGGCTTCTGCTCCGACGAGCTTAGTTCCCTGTTGCCCCCTCTTCAGCAATTTACTCGAACTACTAGACTAGTAACTAGGCCCTACCCTTTTACAGTGAAATCAATAAAATGTAGCCGCAACTTCTACTCTGTTAACTTCTTTTGTCGCACTTCTCTCCCTGTGGAATTTGCTTTCTTGACAGCTAAAATCTCCAAGAATTTAAATGTAAGGTCAATTGCCATCTCCTATCTCTCTCACTTGCATCCTTTTTCTCATGCTCCTTTCATCGTCAACACTACTCTCATCAACTTTCTTCACACCAGTATTCTCAACCTTCTATTACCCCTTCTATAATTTGTTCATCTTTCTCATCACTTTCCTTGTATGTTACCCCCAGCACACCAGTGGCAGTAAAACTGCCTAGCTTTGAGTTAAAAGATTATATGCATATATATATGTTTGTGTGTATATTTATAATTGTATGGGGAAAAGGAAGGTATTCTTATATAAATTATGTGATTTGGATTGTGTAAATGAAGACTTTAGGCTGAATTCTATAGTATGTCGGAAAGTAAATACGTCCTTTTCTTCTATCTGACCTGTGAGTATCAGGTCCCAGTATTTGTTCCTCATCACCTGTCCCATGATCTTTAGCCGTTTTTTTGTTCCTGATGATCAGTATTAATTTCATTTTCGTTCCCATCCTTTTGTAAAACCTAATCATTGCTCTCATGCTCGATCCGTGATATCCACATCATCGTTCTGTAGAACCACATTTCAGTTGCTTCAAGTTTTTTCATCATGTTTGATGTTATTGTCCAGTATTCACTAACATATTGAAGAATAGACATCACATAGCAATCCAGAAACCTCTTCTACGTTTCCAGCGAAATGTTCCTGTCTCTTAAGTCTGCTCTGCTTCTGAAATGCGTCATTCCCTATGCCAGTTCTCCTTCGGATCTCTGTGTCGTACATTCAGTCTTCCATTAGAACATTTCCCAAATATTTAAATTTTTGTACTTGCTTGATTTTAGTCTCCTCAAACTGTGATTGGCATATTGGGCCTGCCTGTTTGCTGATGACCATACATTCGGTTTTCTTGTATTTTATTTGTAGTTCGTTCTTTCTTTCTTTCTTTCTTTCTTTCTTCGCCTATTCTAGGAGGTCTTGTAGTTTTCTTTAAGTGTCAGCTATTAACACTGTATCATCTGCATATCTTGTGTTGTTCAGATTATGACCGCCAATGAAGAATCCGGGCATAATTTCTAAGGTTTTTCAGATAAATCTTGTTGTAAAAGTTGAATAGAACCGGCAAATTCTTTTAAAAGCAATGTCTTTTATTTAATATAATTACGTTATTGCTGCGATTAGAATTTTAAAATTTGATAGATTCGAGAGAAAAAGTTCTGTTCCTGAAGAACGATAGCTTTCTGTTTGCAACTGTAGTTATCATTTATATCAGATTGCTTTCTATATAACTCACACACACGCTCTATTTGCGTATATATATATATATATATATATATATATATATATAAGGAGAGAGAGATTTTAAAGGTTAACGGCATGGGAATCGAGTGTTTTGAATCCAGCTCAAATTCTGAACGATCGTTACCCTCACAAACGAATTAATGCCCTTGACAATGGCATCAATTGTATTTTCCTTTTACGAAAAATATGCATTCAATAACAGCATAAAGTAGATTGTTTTTGACTTGATTGACAGCCAGTTTAAATAAAACAAAAAAGACGACAATCTGCTTTCAAAGCCGTGGTAATCTGCTATGGGCGGTCGCATCGCTGTTTATCCGTGTAATCTTTCATATGTTGTCATTTGGATACAACATATGAAAGATTACACACTTTTACTGAAATATTTTAACTAGATATTACTTGTAGCATTTTATTCACTGCTGACATAGGCACCGCTGATTATCTTATAATACCGTATGACATAACATGAAATGCCAGTACACAGAATTTGACCACATCGTCCACTTTCTCACCCAGACGTGCATTTCCTACGAACGATTTTATGTTTGACATGAAACCGATCCACTAATGCAAAGTACAGTTTATTGAATTTAAGAGAATGTTTCCTATCTATAAAACCTTCATTTTATGTACGTTTTTACTAAACTTAGGTTTCACTTGCAGTAATTCGTAATAATATAATCGAACTTAATATATTTATTATTATACACAAAGAGGCGTTGAATGTATTTCAGAAGAGCCCATAAAAATCTACTTGACATGAAACCACTCTTGGCAACTCAGTAGAGAATCAGTTGATGTCACGCCTGCACATGGTGTTGCAAGCGTGAAAACGAAAATGTGGGACAAATGGATATATAAATAGTCTGTCCAGAAATGATTTGGCGCAGTCTCACAGACCGCAGGTTGAGAATATAATGCCCACGTTCTGTAAGATGGCTCAATAGGTCATTTTTCACGCTTTATTAAAAATAAATGATGTACTACTGGAGTAAATAAAATATAATTTAAAAGAATGACAGATTTAAATTTAGTTTCGGTGTTGTTTAAGGTTAATGGTAACATTAGCTATTTCTTTATAAGGAAGTATTCATTGACCGAACAACCAGTTTTGCATTCGGTTGAGATTATTAAAATTTTTCTCTAGAAACAATCTTTTTAGAAAATCAAGTTTTTAATGTATAATAGCTTCTGTCGCTCTTTCTTTTGATGGTGGCTTTATTCCTTACTAAACTTTCATTAGTAGTGTGGAAAGTCAATATCTTGATTAGTTCATTATTTTCTCATCGAGTTGTATATGATACTAGCAGTGTAGCCCGGCGTTGCTCGGATATAATGAAAGCTCTAAAACTCATCCATGGTCCTGGAGCTCAAACTCTTTAGACGTTGGCACGAAAGACTAAAAAGCAATAGTTGTTTCCAGTTAAAGCGAAACCGGAGACTGAAAGAAAAATGAACGGATGTAAATCAAATTTTGATTTCCTGGTATCGATATCAAATGAGATATTTTCGTCGTAAACTGAATTTTCAAGGCTAAATAAGTCCTCTGAGTAAATGGTATCATGGCTGAGACTAAGAACTACAATTATACCTACTTAGAGCCAAACCCAAAACAAAAACTAAAATAAAAGGGCTGAAAAAATGCAGACATACACACAGATGAACAGACACTCACACAAACATCTTGCCTTTTATATATGTATTATCGATTTTCTGAACTATTGTAAGAACTGCAATCTTGAAACTTCTGAATATCGTTTCTTATGTCTTTATCTATGAGTGTATCAAATTTGATTATAATCGGACCACTCCTTCTATAACTCAATTTTTTCGATTGTCGATTTTCGATATTTTCGGGGATACCTCGACACAAAACTTAGCTAAAGAACACTCGCAGACACTTATAGTACAACTGTGTAAATTTTCAAGAAAATCGGTTCAGCTCTTTTGAAGTCTATAGGTAACGGATACACACACACACAGAGACAAAGTTCCATTTATAAATAAGTTTAGATTCATTTGAATTTTTGCTATTGTTGAAATTTCTCGTGTGATATCATGTGTTATATAAATTCTTTGGGATTCTGTAGCGCCAGTGTACAAGTTCCGAATTCTGCTCCGACGAACTTAGGTCACTGGTGACTCTTCCACAAGAATTTACTCGTGCAACCAAACTGGCAACAAGGTCCCTCCGTTTTACAGTTAAATCAACCAAATACAGGCGACAATTCTACTCCACCAGCTTGTCTCGTATTACTCGCCTGTGGAAACCCTTTTCATATACTTGCTTTCCTGACGGCTACAACCTCCAGGAATTTAAATGCAATGTCAATTCCCATCTTTTTTCTAACTGACTCCAGTTCTTCCCTCTTCCTTTCTACATCACTCCGTTTATCTCGTTCTTTTCATTTCTCTCTATCTTCGCAAATGTCATCACACCTGTTATCCCATCCTTCTCTTGCCATTTCTATGACACCCCCTGTAATTGGTTCGTCTTTCTCTTCGCTCTCCTTCTGCTTAAACTTTTACTCTCTTATGTAGCCCCCTGCGCATCAGTGGTGGTACCTCTTTGCATTGTATGAAACGGTTAAGAAAAGATAACAAGGTGGTTTTTGACAAGAACCATATATTTCCATTGCTCAAAACTATTTTTGTTGTTCTGATAAAACAGCTGTATACAGCTAACAGTTTAGATATTTCTAAACGGGTCTGGCGATAACGTATATGAATGGAGTTTTCACATTAATGTTTTGTTGGATTTCTAACAACTCTGTTGGATAAAACTACCCCTCGGACAGTCTATTCTATGTTCAGTTTCCTTATCTCTTATAGTAAATTTGTTAAACGGGTAAATGTACCAGTACAGTTGAAATTTTTAGTGTCTAATAATTCCACTTTTTGAATGAGGGATTCAGTTAATATGTCTTCATTGCTTTCATTCCTGTTGTTGCAAATTATCTGAGCTGGTGCGTAATTTTGCAAATAAATGTATTTATGAAACAGCAAAAATATGAAAACTATGAAATGAAAAATATACATCGTTTTAAAAATATTTGATTGCTGTCAAAGTTAAGAATGCGGGCGAAACTTACCATGTCAGGAATATATTTGTTTGAAACCAGCATTACCAAGGTTAGATAATGTGGGCCTTGGAATGTTTGTAAACAATGTGCCTAACAATAACGTAGTCTCTTATATAAGAAACATATTACTATTAGTATTCTATCAGTGAGTAGTTGAGATTGGAAGTCAGACCATGTAAGACACAGAGAAAACCGAGAACGAGTGTGGTTTCTGGGTGGCTCTATGCGTGTATGCTGGTCATGCCTCCGAACTGCATCCTACTCTACTCCACGTCATCTATACGTGTTACGGTCGTCATTCTATCAAGTGAAGATGTCATTTTATCAGCATGAAAAAAACATGAGATTTTATAAAAAAGAATATAAACAATTTTGTGACCCCAGTCGTCTAATTAATTGTCGTCGTTCCATGAAAGTGTATACAGCATATATGTCGTTTTATTTACAGTTTAATTTTCCTCGTCTTGCTATACCACACAAATCCAGACCATTTTTTCTGTTTCGTAAATATTTATTTTGATTGCTATTTCTTGGAATACTTAATAGTGGATTTTCAGTTTTCTTCAAGTTTATTTCTATCTCAAAGAAGAATACCTACGCCGTTGGCATAGATCTCTACCTCATCATCAGTGCATTGGCCTCACGGAGGAAAAACGGAATGGCTGACTTCTATTTGTTGATTCCTTAGGGATGTGGTACGGGATTCTTAATTTACCAGTGTCTATCTCATTACATCTGTCAGGCTTACGGACATATCAGGTTGACATACAGCTTCTCGTTCGAATTTAAGCAACGTCAAAACTGTTTCAAACAAAGTCGAGTGACCGCCTGGGAATACAAGGTGCTCGAAATTAGAAATCAGAGAGTCGAGTTCCAATTCCAGTCAGGTTCATTATATTCATTTGCAAACAAATACCTTTTAAGAAAGTCATGAAGACATCACTACAAGCACTAGCTATTGATCAATTAGTAGAATTTGTATCACTAAATCATTATTATTTATAAAAAAAAGAAAATGTTACAAACTGAAAATATTTTCTGTCTTTAAACTGAAGTTTGATAAGCCGAAAATCTAATTATATATATATATATATATATAGATATTCGGTTTATCAAACTTAATGCAACAATATATATATATATATATATATATATATATATATATATATAGATATTCGGTTTATCAAACTTAATGCAACAATATATATATATATATATATATTCGGTTTATCAAACTTAATGCAACAATATATATATATATATATATATATATATAGATATATATATATATAGTTGCATTAATCCAGCACACACATTTCATTATATTTGTGTATCGTTAGCAACCTAGCAATGCACCTGGCTCGAAGTTAGAAGGATTTTTCCAATTAGATGCTAGATTACAATATTCACCTTAAGAGATTTGAACTCTTTATACTTGTGAATGAATTTACAGACTAGTGTGTTATTTTAATGGTGATCTGCACTATATATTTGTACACTGAACAGTTTTTCGTATTTAATGTGAGCCTCGGTTACCAGAGACTCTGATAACACTATAAAAACGATCACTTTATTTAATGGTCTGTGAAACAACCAGTTTCAGCGCTTTATTATTTCATGGACATCGCAAAAACGGCCCGATTTTTTTACGGTAAGATTTACTGACTCAGCGTAATGATGACCGTTCGTCGAAAATATCTCATCCTCGTTTGATACTGTACTTTATTGAGGTCGCAACCAACAAAAAAGACGTATGCACATATAACATCTAACGATTAGACTCGGGTCTTTACGACGGATGGCGATCATAGTGTGATGGTGTATCGATTTTTAGTGTTACAAATAAAATATTAAGTTCTCCTGACGTATAGGATTTGTAAGCTGAAAAGTTTTACAGGCGATTACTTTAGAGCTTGAATTTCATTGGTAGATATATTTCTGACAAAAACAACCTTTTTTGAATATTTGAATAGTACTGAGATACAGAAAAATCTTATTGGAAACAAAGAAAAGTGTGCTGTACTATGTGATATCTGTCATCCTGTGAATGTAGAACGACCTCCTTAAAGAGGAAAGATAGACACGAGGTAACAGAAATGTGGTTCTACAGATCGATGCTGAGGATTCCATGAACCGAACACGTAAGCCAGGATGAGGTGCTAGATATGATGCAAACGAGAAAAAAATACTCATACTTAACACCAGGAAGAGAGATCCGAGGTTCCTGGGACACGTAATGATGAAAGAGAAAGAGGGCCTGGCGAATGTAATACTATCAGGACGGATAGACAAAAAGGGCAGGAGAAAGCAGCATGAGACATATTAGATAAGCTTGAGTAAATTGACGAGGAAGTGAGGTTTGGGAGAGATACCAAGACAAAAATATTGAGAGCAACATATAACAGAGTCAAGTGGAAGTCCATGATCGCCTACGTCCTGAAAGAACACGGCACACGAAAAAGAAGTAAAGAAAAATTCTGCATCTTCGTTTCAAACAACTGACAGAGGTATTTCTATTGAAGATCTCGGTAATGTAGCCAAGAATAGACTCAGTTAAGCAAATAAACAGAATATACATACTTTTGAAAACTGTCTTACAAAATTGGAACCGCTCACTGGAAATTGATGAACGCAATTCCTTGTAATATAATCCTAAAATACCAGTAACTTCTATTTAACTTTCAGACATATTGACAGCATTTATGCAATTTCTAAATGCCTCTAAGGAGTTAAAATCGAATATATGTTCCTTCCAGTTATGTACATTTAATATAAAATGAAACTTTTCTTTTTTACCAACACGATTTGTCCCTTAAGGAACTTCATGGAAGTAAATGTGGAGATTTTTTTTCGTAACTGGAATTTATACGCATAACTAACGTCGAAATAAAATTTGAACATTTACCATGATAAGGTGCCGCAAGGCATAAAATGTGTTAGTAAAAGAAAAAATTCCCTTTTGTATTTTATTTTTATTGTCTTTACATATATATTCTATTCATATCTGAACTTTATACACACATACACATATCGATAGAATATATATATATATATATATATATATATATATATAATCTGCCGATATGTACGTCTATCTATCTATCTATCTATCTATCTATCTATATATATATATATATATATATATATATATATGTGTGTCTGTGTTTGTGTAAAAAGAATTTGCGAAAAAAGTTTTTAAATTAAAAAAACATGTATAAAATACGAAGATTCTAAATCTGTTGCTTTTACCATCATCGAAAATTATTTCCATAGCCATATAAAATATTTGAGATTTTACAAATTGTGAATAAAGCAAATCTAATTAATGAAAAGGTTATGTAATCGATGAGAGTTCAGGCTTAAATTTGAATCCAAGGATTGGCGTCTATGTTGAATGGTACGCACTCTCTAAAGCAAAACATTATTTCGTATGAAATGGAGAAAGTATGGTCTTTATTTAAATATAGCGGCTTCTTTTACAAATGTGACATATTCGATTTATTCATTTATTGAATATAAAAAAAGTCTAGGAACATATTTAGAATTCGTTAATGATTGCCCGCAAATATTTGGCCACCTTTAATCAAAAGTAAAATGTTTCAAATCGACGGTGGTTAATCTTAGGTAATCGTTTTCTTTGCTTAATAAACCAAAATGTTTCCATTTCTATCAAAGTTATTTGATTTGTATTAGTGCGAAAAATTTTAATCTGAGTACGCACACACACACACACACACACACACACACACACACACACATATATATATATATATATATAGAGAGAGAGAGATAGTGAGATTTTTTTAATCGTTTCACACCAAGCAAGGCATTATCTGCCACTGTTGCGCAGGGGGTTATATAGAGAAAAGTGATGAGAAAGAGGGGTTAGATATAGGAAATGTCAGGAGGAGGGTAAAGACGGATGAGGATACCGAGGATGTGGGTGAAGTAGACAGAAAAAGACCTTGTGAGAATGGATGCGAGTTAGTGTGAAAATGCGTGAAATGAAGCTGTTAGAGTAGAAAATGCGGTTAAACTTTATCGGTTTCATTGTAAAAGGGTGGGACCTAGTTGCTAATTTAGTAGCTCGTGTAAATTCATACGTAAGGGGCAACAGTGATCTAAGTTCTTCGGAGCAGAAGGAAGTATTCATAGAAGAGGCACAGGGAAGCCACATCCCGCCGGTGAGAGAGAGACTACAGCCGAGCTGCTAAGTCGGTATCGAACACATTGCGGATTCTCCGTTGGATTTTGTCAAGAACCCCGAGGTGAATAGCAGAGGCACCCGACCAGATGTGGCAGCAGTATTCAATACACGGACGAATGGTAGATTTATATATGTGTAGGATGGACTCAGATGGGAAAAACTTTCTGGCCCTGCACAGTGAGCCGACATTTCTTGGCAGCGGATGTAGCAATGGATTCGATATAGTAATTCCACTTGAGGTCCGCTGAGAGTGCGAGGCCAAGCAGGCGTACTATTTTACTCTCAGGGGGGCTAGCCTGTTCAAAGCTAATGGGGAGTAGGAGTGATTGTCTATGACGGTTAATAGATAGCAGCTACGTTTTGGAAGTATTAAAATTTACGAGCCATTTCTTTCCTAAGTCGATCGCGGATTGGACTTCATTCTCAAGTTCGGCGGAGAGGTTCGCTTTGTCAACCTCAGCAGATTTTTGAACGAGGCGAGAGTAAACGGTGATGTCGTCGGCGTACATGCCTACTTGGGATCTTATAACATCGGGGAGATCGTTAATGTAGAGCAGAAAAAGTGTAGGACCTAGAATAGAGCCTTGAGGGACATCCACGCTCGTATGGTAGTTTTGGGAGGCATGTCCGTTTTATACTACCTATATTGTGCGATTAAAGAGGAGTGACTGGATTAGGTCAAACATTGGTCTAGTTTACCATAGTTATGCAGCTTGCCAACATGCCAGACCCTGTCAAACGCTTTGAAAATATCCATGGTAACGGTTCGAGCTTCGCCATTGGTATATATACTCTGTGATGATAGCCTGGTATATATACTCTGTGATGGTTGTTAGCATATCAACAGTAGACCTGGTGAAGCGGAAACCATACTGTTTGTCCGAGAGTAGTCTGTGGACTGTGAGATGCTGAGCCACATCGGCGTTGATAATGGCTTCGAACGCTTTGCCAAAGATCGGTAATTAGCGGGGTCCGAGGGTTCTCTAGTATGCTAGGAAGCAGATAGGCAGTAGTTGTAGAGCTTAGAGAGGACAGAGGTGAGTTCAAGGGCACATTTCTTCAAGACAATTATTGGGATTCCGTCTCCTTCGCTCGATTTATGTGGGTCAAGCTTAGAGATTATGCTAGAGACCAGCGATGGTGTAATGTGGACGTCATTCAGTTGGGCCTCACTTCTAGGTGGGAAGTCGGGTATAGATACTCCAGTCGAATCCAGTCTCGAATTGGTGGAGAGATTCTGCGAGCAAAGCATTGAGATTTGTCCGCTAAGAGGTGAGGACCTCAAATTCATTGGTTAGAGGGATAATGATGTTTTACTAATGTTAAGCACACTTTTAAAGAGTCACCTTCGTCTTTGGTGCCGAACTTACGGGATGCTATGCGTTGCTTCATTCTGACAGCAAACAACATCTCAGCTTCATTGAGTATCTTTTTGCACTGCTGAGGCGAAATGCGCCTGTATGGTTCGACGCGTGACTTCTGTAAAGCCAGAAGTGATTCCGGTGGACAATGGCGGTCGAACAAGCGGGCGAGAACCAGGGAGACGAATGGGATTTAAACTGAAATTTCCTGGCTGGTATGAATGCGTCGATGCTAGCTTTAACCCAAGAGGAGACCTCGGATGCACAATGTTCCACGAGACGTCACAAAGGATGTCGCGGAACGAGTCCCAGTCTGTTCTTTGATAGCAGTAGGATATTCTGCTGGTCTGAGTTTCTTTGTTGGCGTGGGAGTGGAAGAAGATGGTCAGAGTTTCTGAGAGGGCAGGCCTGCTTGACATTGCAAGTGTCTAGGATGGAGGTGAAGCAGAGGTCTAGCAGTGAGTCCCTTCCATTAGCGTTATTGGAGAAACACGGGGGGAAATCCACCACTTGCATAAGAGAATGGGTGATTGAAAAATTCATGGTGCGGACACCAGCAAGATCGGTGACAGAGTTTTCCAGCCACCTGGCGTGGTGGGCGTTAAAGTCATCAAACAAATATATGGGCAGATGAATGAAAAGAAATGGCCTTATTAGTGATGCTGTCAAGTACTGAACAGTCAGAGGATGATGGGGAGCGGTAGAGAAAGAAAAGATAGATAACCAAGCTTAGAAGTGAGACACGGAAGCACATGTAATAATAGTCTAGGGATTAAGGAGAGATCACTCTAGCTAGAGGGAGATGTTCACTGACATAATCACCAAGCTCATGCATATGGACATTGGAGTCCTTCCTGATAAGAGGAAGATAACCAGGAACGTAAAACTCAGAAGAGGGGATAGAAGAGTCGAGGTTAGTTTCACAGAGAGCTATCAGGTGAGTTTTCTAGAAGGGATGATTCTACGCTGTAAACGTTAGTGCGAATACCTCGTATGTTTGCGAAGGCGACACAGACAGGTTTGGACCTTTTCTGATTAGCTGGTTTAGTTTTGCAATTTTGTTTGCGTGTATTCCTAGTGATTTATTAAGAGAGAAAGTTTTAGAGTAAATTCAGCAGATCACTCTATGCAGCATATGTAGGATGGAGACTGGCGCAGCCTGCAGCATAACGTGGCCTCGGGGTTGCCCACCGGAGGTTCATGCAGGGACACTCATCCATGCGCGACATGTCCCTACAAAAAACCCTAATATTATTCAACTGTTGATCAGAGCAGCTTATCCAGACGCTATGCAAGAGTTCTGGTTCATAACTACCGGTCGCAAGCAGCAACCAGGTAACTGCCAACCCGGTAACCTCGGAATGAATAGACGTTGCTACCATCCTCAAATTCTGCAAAATACTTTCGGTTGAAATAACACTATAACCGAAGAAGGGGGCAAAAAGAACCGGAGTTCCCTTCCTAAACAAGAAACAAGGCGAACATCTCTACTCCTGCTCAAAAGAAGTGGGTGGAAAATTTTTCCAATAAATACGGCAGACAAGTATTAATTAATTAATTTTTATTTAGTTTTCTAGCATCTTTCCGATTTTCCGTTCTGTAAAAGTAATGGAATACAAAAGTTTCACATAATTTTCAATGTTCCAAGCTATTTCAACCACTTCTTACTCATTTTTGCTTTTGGTATTTTCCGTTTGTTTTTCTTCATATTTTGAATTTTTATTTATTTTTCTGATGTTTTGAAGAGGACGTTTATTCCGAGGTTTCAAAATTAATGTCTCCGTAGCCGAATTATCGACTGTAATTTGTGTGGGCATCCTTCTGGTTAAAAACATCTTTTTTACACTCCATTTGCACTGGTAAATAAGGTGACGTTGATAGTAAGAAAGAGGTGTTTAATATAAAGAGTCTTTTTATTAGCGATATGTTTTAGGTAATGTGACTGATATAGAATCTTGGTGTTTCTGACCAGATTTATTTTAGATTCTTGTAAATTGTGGGTTGATAAAAATATTTTAGCACTTCGGTCTGATAAGTGACAGATACATTTACTTGTGAATGTGTGCAGAATTATGTTTACATCAGATTTTTTTTTTATTTTTACTTCAATGCTTTTTATATATTTTTTTCTTTTTTAATCTAATCGTTAAGAGTAAAATATATAAATTTACTGTGCGTTTGACTCGAATCCAAGAAAAGTTATCATAAAAAATTATTATTTCAATCCTGTTCATCTTTAAGATTATAATTAAATATTCGTTAGTTTTTTTGGGGTTTTTTTTTATTCATCTAGTGCAAAGAATTTTCTCGGGATTCATGAAATAGCGAGTTTTCATTAATTTCATATTTGACAGTGATCTTTAATTTTGTTGTTATTGACAAAACGTTTAGTCGGTTGTATCTTACGACTAGAGGTGTATATCGATCCAAGTAAGCTTCAGCGAATGACAAACTGAATTCCCTTTTATTTATTTTACAGGCAAGGTTTCTTTTCTTTCATCTCGTTCTGCTGTTTTTTTTTCCTCTCTTTTTATTTCTTCTAGTACTCTTCAGTTTTTGCTTACTCTGTAAATACAGTCTCTTAGTAAATACTACCCGGCACATATTAGGACCTTGAATAGGTTCTCGTTGTTTTCTAACAGATGGCGTTCCCAGAACTGCGTACATGTAGTCTCAGATTGTAATGTATTCATAAGGAAGTACGATAAGTAATCCACTTTGATTTTCATAGCGTTAAACATGTTGAATTTTTTCCTAATACAAATGTATTTGCGATGAATTTTACTGCATTACATTATTCAGAAGAAATCTGCAGCTGAAGCACACAGAATTCTTGTTGAGATTTACAGCTACCATGCTCTGTCAGACACAACATAAAGAGATTTTAGACGCTTCAAAAATGAAGAGTTTGATGTAGAAGATAAACAACGCTCTGGCGCATCAAAAAATGTTGAAGCCCAAAAATTGGATGTAAACTGACCGAAGCCACCACGGAAGATCGCTATCGTCTTCAGTTGATGCGTTTGAACCTAACACTGAAATAAAACTGCCGTTATACGAGCAGAGACACGACAAAGTGAATTTGCAACATGACATCGCTAGTCTACATGTTGCAAAAAGGTTAAAATACTATTTGGAAATACTCAAATAAGAAATCCTACCCCACCCTCCGTATGCACATGCATTAACTGATCCAATTATCACTTGATATGATCGATGCCGCATGGCCTGGCAGAGCAGTATTTTAATTATTATGAAGATACAAAAAAAATGGGTCGACTCCTGGTTAGCCTCAAAAACGTACTGTTTTTCCGACGTGAAATTCAAATGCTACCAGAAAGATGGGATAAAGTTGCGACTGGGATGGACATGTCTCTTAGTGCAATGATTTTTATTAATTTTTGTAAATAAAACATTACTTTTCAGGAAAATCTTCTAGACCTTATTCAAGGTGTTAATAGATTAAACACATAATTACTATGCTTCCATATTCACGTAAAAACGATGTAATCCAGTAAGCTGCCAATAATTGGACTGGGTGATTCAAATGCAGACTCGATGGAAACAGGGTAAGCAATAAATGAGTATTGGAAAGAGAGCAACACAATATATCTGCCTACTTAGATTAAATAGATGACATTTTTCAAGTGAGTGTTCTGTGCAATTGGTAATTGACTCATTCACTTGTCTCCATCAAATGTCGAGTCATTTTAGTAACACACTAATTCATATAATGACAAGGCAACAAGTGGTTTAATTAGGTTCGGAAAGAGAAATCGGCGATTCGAATTTCTTATTTCACTTTCGCTTAAATACCCTTGAGAAAGGTATGAATCTCATTCTTCTTGCCTTCTATTCTTTATTATAAGACCTTCGATCTACGAAAAGGTAAACTCTTAATTCAGAATCGGTTGGTAATGGGTCGAGAAAATATCTATCTCTCTTTGTCTCTTTATGTATCATATGCCCTAAGGGCGTGATTATGGCTCTCCATAACCTCCTATCCCTTGAAACACTTAATAATTATTGTATTTCTGTTATTGCTTCTAAACCCTGTTCTGTCATCCATTTAATCAAGCAAATTTAGTATAATTTGCGTTGTTTTCTTCTGTCCCTCTTTTCTTTAAATCTTTTCTGTAAGTATCAGATTTTCTAAGCCAAACTTCCTCATTATATTTCACAATTGTCTTTTTCTGATGTTAAGTAAAAATTTCCTTTTTGTTTCCACTTTCTACAAAAAATTGGTCGTTGCTTATATGTTCGGTACATGGTATGCTCAGCATCCTTCTGTAGAATCACATTTCTGTTGCTTCTAGTTTCTTCTTCACTGAGGAGATACTCCAGCATTCACTACCAAAAAGAAGGATCGACACAACAGTTTATTACTCTTTTCCTTGTTTCTAGCTAATTTCTTTCTATTTGTTAGTTTATCTTTTGGAATGTATCTTTTGCTATCCCAATGCCTCTTCGGATTTCGATGTCATACTTAAATCATTAATGTAAAAATCTACTTACTGATGAAACATCACCGGCAACGCATACTGTTTGGTGACACTGGGCCTGCACATTTCTTTTCGCAATCTTCAAAATAGGAGTGAGTGGATGACAAGAGAGAACGTAGGTAAATATGAATACATTTCATTTTCACCGGTATTATTAAAAGGGAATTCAGTTTGCCGATTCTCTGTTCCTGATGTATAACCGTTACACCAGAGTGCATTTTCCATTTTCCCTAATACATTGCATTTAATTGATCGAAAAATGAATAAACCATATTTCAACTTTCATTACAATTGCACAATGACTGTTTCAAAATCGTTTTGCTCATCAACCAGTTAATAAAATATTTACCGTGAATTTGTACATGACAATATATTAAATCAGCTTTGAATTTGCGCTGCATCACGATGCCATATTTCCTTGGTCAGCCATGATCAGCGGGCCAATCCAGAACATATGAAAGAACGAAGTATATTACTCTGCTTCTATTCGAGTTTTTGTTGGAATAATCTAAACTTGGATGATTTTTATTCCTGTGGAATGCTTCGAAATTATTGTCTTCACCGGAATTCATAATATACACAAAGAAATTATAGCCGCCGTTTGATAGAGTAAATGACGTTATTTACTTCGAGTAAATTCCTTCTTGTTGATTGATTTCCGAAACAAAGCTAAGGATTCAACTCTGTGATAACATTTACAGGACTCCAAACTAAAATATGTCTTTCTTTTTACTATGGCTATGACTCAAGCAAGAGGCAGCTGCAGATTAAACTGAACAAGATTATGAACAAGATTACCAAACATGGTAGCTATGTAAGGAAATATTATGTTGTTACCGAAGACTTGTTCTGTCATGTCGTTCTTTACTAAAGTTAAGTTATAGGGAAACATAAGTCCAGAACTAGATGTATCTCTCAAATTTCATCGTTCCAATAAGTAGGAATATATTTTAAAAATTCTATTTTTGTTTGCTGCTGTAGTTAGCCTAACAAATTGTGGAATTTACGTTTGGAATAACTTAAACCTATTTAATTGAAGTACATATAAGTTCAATTTATCGAACTTACTCTGCATTTGCTATATCATAACGTTTTTCTCGCGAATCAAAAACTTGTTCCAAGAAATTCACTCTTAGAATTTACGTCGTTACTTGGAGAAAAAAAAAAGGGTAAAACGTATTTTAGAGAATTTTCTATAAATTTCAACCGACTTCTGCAAATAACTGTAACAGTTGTTCGGTTAATGAATGCCAAATGTTTCCTTGTAAAGAAACGACTAATATTACTATTACCATTAGAATCCTAATGTTTTATAGGAATCATCGTTCAGGAATTTTCCCGGTGACTTCACCAATTAATTTATAGGATATTGGAGAGCAGATTCAACTTCTACTACCGTAAGGCCAACATTGGCTTTTGACTTCGTGAACCAACAAAATAAAATAATACGCATTAATTTCAGGTCGGTCCTCGTATACATTGAACCAATAATAATTTCGGAAAATGCTCTGGTCGACTGTTCACTAATTTGGAACGGCTAACAAGATGTTTCACGAGAAATGTCTTTGTCCTGGAGCGATTGACGAAAGTATCACGTGAGAAATTTCTTTGTCCTTCATTTTATTGCATTGACATTGAATCAATGAGTTCTTGAAGGGAAATGATAAATAGTGAAAGAGAAAGGGAAAGCAATGATTGTTCTGAGGCGGGTGACAATATATTTCACATTTTCAAGCGGCTAATTTTATTCCTTGTTGACTGTCATTTTAAACAATCTATTCAGAAAATGACTACATTATTCAAAGAAATATATATATATATATATATATATATATATATATATATATATATATATATATATATATAGTAGTGTGTGTATTTGGGTGTGTATATACAGACAGTTTTAATTTATTTGTTTAAATAATATTTAAATGGATAATCCTATTTGAGTAGATGTTTGGTTTTTTTTTATCAAACAGAAAATTCATTTTACATCTACTAACCTACTAATAGTCAAGAAATCGTGTTAGGAAAAATGCGTCCGCTATGTTAAGCTGTGATTAGATCTGACGTAACTGAGACCACTTGACCACCTAGTACTCCAGATCAGACGGTTTCTTCAAGGGAACGCTGGTTCGAAGCTAACTGGAGGACACATATTTTCTTAAGATTCATCGATTATTCAGGCCAGAAGATCTAAATAAACTTACTGTTTAATAATAAAAACAGAGCATCTACATCCATTAGAAAAATGTTTAAACAAATAAATTAAAAATATATCAGATTTAGTCATTTCGTAACGGATTTCGTAACAAATTCGTATATATATATATATATATATATATATATATATATATATATATATATATAAGGTAGACTCTCTCAGTGTAAATGATAAATGACGGTCAGCAGTGGCTGGTGCCCATCGTTTTACACTTATGCATGGGATTTCTGTCCTGTATGCATTTGTATTGAACTTTTAGCCATCCAGCTACAGATCAATTTTCACTAACATTTGTTTAAAGTAGCACAAAGCACATTCTCCATCTAAGCAATATAGCCCATACAGATGCAGTGTGTGTCACGCGTTATGTGTTCGTGTTGATCGCATGTAATCTTATCACAGACTTTAACCTCCCCTGAGCCTTAAATACATTCGCTAGTGCATAGGGGATCACACAATATGCATAAGGGGTTTTGATGTCAGAGTTTGCCGTCTCTGATACGAAGACCGTTTGCTTGGGAGCTCCATTGATGACTTTGCTCATGATTCAAAATGCTCCCACACATATAGCCACACACGCACATAAACATTATGCAAATATTCCACTCACTGTACATATTTACATTGCACACACACACACACACACACACACACACACACACACACACACACACACACACACACACACGTGCGCGCATGCAGTGTATTCACATAACAATTACGCACTCAGTCACACACACAAACTGTTTAACATATAGATGTGACTTTAACAGGTACTACCATTCCTGGCCAGAGTGGACCTTTGAGTAATGGCAGTTAACGGGTAACTCCATTTTTCCCAAAACTTCGAATGGTAAATTTAGAGCCATGCCACCTGTTGCCGTTTATATGTCATACCCAAGACAATATATATTAATTTACACTATTTACATTATTCGGACTCTTGTCCTCATCATCGTTGCCATATTTACGACGTTTCGTTTGTTGTACGCTTCGGGTTTCTTCAGGTGCTAAGAATTTCAAATCGAGCTCTTTATTACGATCACTTGGGTAATTTTTTCTCATTCCTAGTGCGAAGCCGCTTCTGGTTACTGAATAATTTTATAATTTCAAGAATTTCAGTCACTCAGTGACACATTAATTAATTCCAATGGCTTGACCCAAATAGTTGTAAGTTCAATACCAGGCTATATCAGTGGTGAACAAATAACTTAGGGAGATGGGTTAAAAGGAGATAACTTATGATTACCATTAGTGGATTCGATTCGCACATGGTATGAGAATAATATACACCAGTGACCGTAATAAAGATTTCGGTTCGAAATAACTAGCACCTGAAAAAGACCGAAGCCGGAGCGTACAGCAGCTGAAATGTCCCAAAATGGCAACGAAGATGAGGACAATAGTCCAAATAATGTAAATAGTGTAAATTCTACCTCATCTCAAAGATATAAACAAATACATTCTAATTTTTAGAACATTTCTAATATAACTTTTTTAAATTCTCAGCTACGTATAAATTTTTGTCTACCTAATCCTTGCTCATATTTACTGCAGAATGTGTTCCTCTTCAAAACTATTATCGTAAATGAATAAGATTTGCAAAAAGAATTCAATTTCTGGTCTAAGTTCTGATGTTGCCTTCCCTAAAAACGATCATAGGAAAAGTAAAAATGATCCTCATTTTCTATGGTGTCTCTCTAGCGGTCATTGGGAAGCATTCTGGCTGAAGGAGAACTATGAATTCAAAACTGATTGGTCGGTTTACTGAAATTCCACACCATAATCAACATTTTTCTAAGCAGAGTGAACTGGATTACCTAGAACTATTTGGCTGTGACTCTATGCGTCAACGAGACGGCACATTTAATAATAATAATTTTTGTCTGTTCTCTATAAAATAACAAATTGTAAATCATTCCCTATACATTCGTTCAGCACATTCAATGGTCAGCAACTTTCTTGTTGCTGTTTCTGTAACAAATTATTTTTTACGGGGCAAGGTTGTTAGCACTGTACCCAACCTGTAAACCTCCAAACTTGGAGGACCGGTGGACCATTTTTGGCCCTTACGTTTACAGCACCTGATATTCCCAAATGGTCACCGCATTTAAGTACTGACCAGGCTCGATGTTGCTTAACTTCGGTGATCGGACGGTAACCGCTGTATTCAACACGATATAGCCGTAGACAAATTATTCCCTATACGAGGATAAAATATAACTTCAAGTTAAAAATGGGAATTTATGAAGATTAATTATTTAACACGAATCTCCAAATAGGAACTCCTGCTTTTTGCTTTGAGAATCATCTTTGAAAATTTCACCCTCCTTTCTAGTTTTAACCCCAATCTTTGCTATGAAATGAGTTAAATGCGACTGTATCAGATTTATTTTTTGTGTTGATGTTTACTTCATTCAAACTTTTGTTTCAAAACTTTTATTTGTTTTATTAATAGCATTTTTGTTAATCATAGTTCTAACCCAGCTCAGCACAAAACATAAAGATAAATCTGATTTTTGTTGATCGATATTAGCATTCATAACGTTTTAGTGGTACTTCAATCAGCGCGCTGATTATGGTACTTCAATTTCCACGCTGATTATTGGTGCTTCAATTAGAACGCTGATTATTCGTACTTCAATTGCCACGTCAGTGTTTGCTCCCTGTAGCTAATGCATAAGAAAAATTCGTTATTAGTAATAAATTTAGAAAGAGGAAATCAATGGAAATATTTTGCTTGAATTAAATTCAAACTACAAATATGTGAAGAAATAAGGATTTCCTTCTAAGCGATAAATGATTTTGAAACTTGTTAGTTCTATATTTATATTAAAATTCAAATATTTTCACGTATTTTTTGACAGAATGTATTCCAATGTAATATGTGGTATTAAAATATGCGCACTTATGACATCTCTCATTTTTAACTATCCATTACAATAAAGATTTTCAGAGTTAAAGATGATTTAGTCTAATAAAGCTTCATAAGTTTGGTGCTGGAATATATTACAACATATATTATGAGGAGTAGGCCCCTACCGTAAAAATCACGGAAAAATATCGAGTATCTTTCATTCAGACTTAAGAAAAAATAATCCAAAGAACAAGGGGGAAATATATATATGTAGTAGAGTGGCGGACACTAATGCATCAGTCAATGATGGAAAGATCCATGATCGGAAATGGTCTATTTAACTAAAGATTAATAACATCGGAGGCGTAATATTCGAGTGTCATACGAGTAATATTCGGACTGATTATTTTGGCGACTATAGCTTACTTAGCAAAGTATTGAAACCAGAAAAGCACGTTTACGCATATGGTATATTGACGTTATATTTAGAAATAAATTGATTCTCCCCAATACCAAAAGAAACATATTTTTGGCAAGTATTTCGAATATTTAAACTTCTGTTTAAGATATGAAAAAAATTGCCTGAGGGAATAAAGTAGTCCGCTATTCATATATTACATTGCCTAAAAAATGTTTTGTTTGCAAAAAAACTATAATTATAGTGACTGTCAAAAATGAAAGAGGCAAAATGCCCAATACAAACGTATTCTTTTTCAATATAGCACACAAATATAAATTAAAAAAAGAATGATTTAGATATCATTAAAATTCTACTCATTTGCTTCCAGTCAAATTGTTTGCAAGAATATAGATGGATACACTATAGTGGTATGGGCTTTTTACAGAAAAGTTCTTGTTTATTAATATGGACTATGATTTACGAACATACAGAATTTTATGCTCTCTCACCGACGTGACGTGGCCTCCCTGTGTCTCTTCTATAAATACTTCCAATGCTTCTGCTCCAATGAACTTAGATCACTGGTGCCCCCTAGGTAAGAATTTACACGAGATACTAGATTAGCAACTAGGTCCCACCCTCTTACAGCGAAACCGATAAAATGTAACCGCAATTTCTACTCCAACAGTTTTTTTCTCCCACTTCGCGCCTGTGGAATTCCCTTCCCTCCGCATGCTTGCTTCCCCGACAGCTACAATCTCCAGGAGTTTAAATGTAAGGTCAACAGACACCTCCTAACACACTAATTGCATCCATTCTTTCAAACACTCTTCCCATATGCACAACCGTCAGCCTTGGTTTCCTTACCTGTCTACCACCCTCCTTCTGACATTTCCTATACCTAACCTCTCTTTCTCTTCACCTTCCCTTTTTTGTATTGAATTATAATGATGCTTTGTATCCAAACTGCTGATTTTTCAGTTCGATCAGTAAATTGTTGCTATGATATATTTTTTTTTAATTTCGCGCATGCGCGTTATTTTTTATTTTGTCGGTCGAACAGTATAGTGGGACCGTGTGTGAGGAAATTAGGACCACGATGAAATATCATCTCGCCAGAAATTTGAAAACTGCATGTTGTGCTGCTCGGTCTTCGCACCCGAATACGAACATTTCAAAGTGTTTGGGTCTCAATCCGATGACAGTGCAGGAGAGATGGAAAGATTTGGATGAGTCTAATGGTGATTACGAAGGTGTTTGGAAGTATCACTAGTGATGGTGACGTTATTCATCTCTCCGCAGGGCCTCAGATTAAATTTGGAGACTGAGGAGGTAGGGCTGCTTTGGGTTAAGTGTATGGTTGCTGGAATACCCTACGCCTGTCACTAACTTAGAAGATAGAAATACGCATATGAATTACATACGTATGCGCAAACAACGTCGCACTATGATTGTCTGTAACATTGTATTACAGATTCTTAAACTTTTTAGCCCTGGCAAGGCGGGAATGTCACTAGTACACATCGAATTATAGTGTTATTATAAAAACTGTCAAGAATTTATCCTGTAAGGGCGTCGCTTATGCTTGCCAAATTTGCCCTGTGCCAAACTCAACCAAAGTTTCCTCAATTTGAAATATTAGAAGATTGAATGAATGTTTGGAAAAATGAAAGTATTTTGTGTTGTCAAATAGGTATTATTTTATTAATAGAACTAAATATCAATGTTTAAGAAATAAAATAATCGAATAGAAAATGCAGGTAGCTAATTGTAGAAAAAGAACGATAAATATTTAAATGTCCCACAAAATTTCAGAGTTCATAGTTGGTAGTAACAGAATGCGTATATGTAAAAAGATTTAGAAATTTGGTAATAAAAGTCTGTGTTCTTTTTCTTTTTATGGCCAGAGAAAAAGTGAAGAAGAAAGTCAAGTTAATGAAGGAAATTGTACTTATCAAAGTCAGTTGAACTATATTTTGTTGTTTTCTTTGACGATGTGTGGGTGAAGACGAAGAAAGAGAAATTTGAAGAAATAGAACGAATCTGTTACGCGCCCTTACGTCGGCTTCTTGAAATTTCTATTGTTACATTGTGACAAGGTCTTTCAGCTACCCGCTCCCATCTCGGACTGATTTTGACTATTCGGAGGACGTCCTGAATTTTTGAATCTCATCATTTGACAGGATTCAAACGGCATCTTAGGTTTTTTAGGTGTGAAAAAAATTGACTGGCGTCATAGATCAATTTGTTATTTACGATCCAATCAGTATCCAAAATTTTTATTTTCGCACTAACTTGTGAAATTTGCCTTGGTCTGGATTTTTTTTTCAAAATGTTTTAAGTCGTTTGGATTTGATTTCGCCGGTGTGCACTTTTACTTTGTGTGTTTTAGTTAACTGTTGGATGATATAAGATTTGTATGCTATAATCTACTGCACCCTATATACGGATATGAATAATTTTTCCAGATTAATCATGATTTCTTTTCTTTTTTTAATAGATTATGCTAAACAGATACATGCTCTTGTAAATCAAATTGGTTATTATATAATATCAGGTTATGCCACCTGTGAGTTAAATCGCTGGACTTTATAGCAAGATGATTTTATTTTATTTTTTGAAACGCAAGAACGACATACAATCGAATAAAACTACTGAAAAACTCATAGAAAGAAGAATGTCATTACTTTACCGTTCTCTATTGAATAAATGTTTGTTTCGAAATTCGAAGCCTAAAATTTAAAGATAACTTAAGACTAGAAGCTGAAATATTGTGAGTATATAAATCGACATGAGCATTTTGGTCGGAATAGAAATAAATTCTATAAGAGCATAAATATTTGATTTTCTTAACCCGGAGTTATTATCGGTGGGCGTAAGCTTAACAATATAAAATGCGCATCTGCTAATGTTTTGATGGTTGGAACGAAAAAAAAAACATTATTTGCAATTCAATTTATAAATGAAGGCATTCAAATTAAATAATAATGCATTCAAATTTAAAAAAAGGCTTTCAATCGAAAAACTAACGTATTCAAATTACAGAATGAATTTACAATTCACTAATTATAATTTAATTATGCAATTATTACGTTAGTGCTACATAGTTTGATAGTACATGCTTGCCTTTCTTGGTGTTCGTCTGAACTCCTCTTTTTTTTGACAATTGTGAATTTAATTTAGACGATGAATATCAATAACAAAAAATGTGTTTTAAATTGAGTGGCATATAATTTCATTTGAATGCAACAATATTTAATTTGAATGTCTTAATTTTTAAATTGAATGTCAAATGGTGAATTGGAACACCTAGGCAGTATGGAATAAGAAAACAATGAAAAAGAACTGAACAGCAGCTGTAAGTATGACAGGAGGAAAAGCCCAAGATGCGAGTTAAAAATTAGAGATGTCAACATCAAGAACAAAATTTTAATTACCTGGGAAATCTTTTAACAGAGGATTGAAAATGTGACATGGAAACGCGAATACGCAGGCTCTATTAACATTATTATTCCAAAAGCCAAGTTGTGAGAAACTGTAAAATGTCGTTAGGAACAAAGCAATGAACGCTGGATTACACATGTTATCCATACTTTTATAAGACAGTGAATGCTAAACAATCTACCCACAGAGAAAGAGAAAAATATTTAAAATTACGTTCTATATATATATTCTGAGAATTTCACGGACGAAGCGAGTAAGCAACGATGCAATCTTAAAGAAAATGGCAACATATTCAAAATCAGAATAAGGTAGCTATATTCCTTAGACGTATAATGTGAAAAGTGACCTCGGAAAAGTTAACACTCACAGCGTTAAGAGAAGAGAAGAAAAGGCAGCTAACTAGCTACCCAACTAGCTTGTGCGACTCGATGACTGAATGGGAGAAACAATCGGTGTTGGTGGAAACTTCAGCAAAATTAATATGAAGTTTTGAAGAGGCATAGCCTTCTATGTAGTGACGTTAAGTGGCCTATAGAATAATAATAATAATAGGAAATTAGCTAAGTTACGACTTAATATGATTTATCATAACACGGTTTATATCGGAAACAGTAACTGATATCTATATATATATATATATATATATATAATTTCTAGTTCAAACAGAGAATTAAAACATAACATGAATAAAGAAAAAGTTTTATTTGTATCTGTATTGATATTCCTAATAATGATTATAGTTGTATCTCTTGTATATCCTGCAGTATTTTCCTTTTTGCTGTACAAAAAGAATATTTGACTAAAAGATTTTTTATGTGCGTGCGAAGGATATCTTCTTTTTACAGACAACAAAATAATGGAATTCTTTCAGTTGTCTGAAATTTTGGTTTTGTTCTCGATATTTCTCTGCTTTTCTCTAAAGCGAGTTGTCTGATTATTGGTAATGAAGCAATTAGGTGTCATTGGAAATTAACGTCGATCGATTTAGAAGAAAATAACTCGGTAAAGGTTAGACTCTCGGTGAAGGTTATCGGTAAAGTCCTGTCACATCAGTTGACATATATATATATATATATATATATATATATACTCTAGTCATGCACTTAAAATAGTTGTTTCACTGCACACGAAACTATTTTCACTTGATCGATTTTTAAGGAAAAGTCACAGGTTTGTGTGTAAATTGAGATCTGGATTTATTCAAATAATCAAGAAGCGTATACTATACATTATTGACGTTTCACTGACAGACAAGCCTTCCTTGTATAATGTTTATGCACGGAACACACACATGTGCACACATGAATAATAATCACAACTCTCCAAGATATAAAATAAACCGAGACACTCACGGCGAGGGAGAGGCATATTTAAAATATATTTCGTTAGAATCACTTTCATGGGCATAGTCTCCTTTCTATTCGTCCTTGACGAATTCACATATTAGGCAGTCATTAATTTCTTCGGTAGACTGGTGGCTATCCAAGGCCATAGAATCCCGTTCTCACTATTAAATATATACAGTTGAAGGAGACAGGTAATTATGCATAAATGAGTGCTAATACTGTGATAAATAGAGGGTTGAAAGGGATCACCAGAGATTCTAAAAACAGGTCAGTCTGTTAAGTGCCATACGTGATACAGGCTTTGGGCGATCATATCTCAAGAGACATGACTGACTAGGCAGGAGATTATTCTGCATTAAGTTTACATTGCTTTCTAAGGTAAACTGGCTGCCAACCCAGGAATGCATGAAATTCAACTGGAATTTGATCTCGATTCTAAAAACAGGAACTACCGTTAACATAGTTAAATGCGACCGCGTCTTCTACTCTAATAATAATGTCTTTTTATGCACTTCACTTTTGTGAAAATCCCTTCTGTTTGTTTGCTTCCCTGATAAATACAATCTTCAAAAGTTCAAACTCAGTGTTAGTTGCCATCTTTGATCTACTAGACTCTCATCCATCACTTAGCTTTTTCACATTCCTGTACTTTGTTTTTTCCCCTTGCTGCAAACTCATGGGCAGCAGGGGCGGTCCAGCCTAAATTGAGTGGAATTGATTATTAAAAAAATGAATGTAACTAATATAGCAGGAATTTAAACTCGGCTATCGGATTTATCATTCCTAGCCATTATTTATGATAATATCCCCACATGCAAGCTTACTGGATCTGGCATCCACCAATGGTTATTCTACATACTGAATACGATTAAACATATTTTAACTTCAGTGATCGTAGCACAGTTGTTTTTTCAACTTGACATTGTTGTAAGCACCACTTACTATATATACACAATAAAAAAAACATATATAGATGTTTGTCGATCGTGGTTGCATAAACTTATCTCACTCTTTCTTACTCTCTCTGTCTGTGTATATATATATATATATATATATATATATATATATATATATATATAAGGTTTCCCTCAACAAACAACCTGAAAAGCATAAGACATAATCAAAGACACACTAAATTAAAACGAACTAAATATATTTCGTGAATCATTGCAAAAATAGTATTGCAAAAACAACAAAAAGAACGAGATGGCCCGTAAAGTAGAATTGAATCGTAAATTGCTGAAAACAATTTTGAAGTATTAAGAAGAAATGAAATTTTGGAAGTCAGTATAAAAAAAAATTATGGCCAACAAAAGTTGACTGTCCTCCAAGACAGAATAGATTTAACGTGCGTGTTTGGAAAAACAACAACAAACAAACACCTATACATATAAACCTTCTGACCTGCTCACTACTTATCTATATATACACGATATTTTGTTTATCAGAAAAACAAACGGATCTCGTTAAGTAAAGTCACAAGTTTAGTCGACTGAAGAAAGTCAACACTTTAGACTCAGAACACGTGTAGAGACAAAAATACCGTTATTGACACCTAATATATCATACAAAAATCAAGTAATATTAGTTATAATTACAATAATAAATCTAAACTTTAAACAAGACGAACACGGCTTCTCGCATTTATATATATATATATATATATATATATATATATATATATATATATATATATATATATATAAAGAAAGAGAACAAATACGAGGGGTATCACAGTATAAGCTGTTTAACTCTCATTAAAGCTTCTACTTTTTTTTTCTCTTGCTCTTTGAAGAAACTTTATGTAACGCAAAACATTTTAGATTGAGATGCCTTTCGCATTGGAACACTTTTTTATCTTCTCTGATTCAGATCCATATATTCAAGTAATATATTTGTCTTTATGTGATATTTATATGTATATACGAACACACGTATGTCATATATATATATATATATATATATATATATATATATAGATAGATAGATAGATAGATAGTCATCTGCAGACAGATATGTTTCGCCGTATCAGCACGGTGAGACACCGAGATATATATATATATATATATATATATATATATATATATATAAGTGATAGAGAAATATTTTGGTCATAGAAATAAAAGCTACTGGCACATGCCAGTTCCTGATACCTAAACGATCGTCAAAAACCTGTTCTGTTGATAACTTTATTCGGGAAACTGCTAGATACAATGCAGTATTGATTTAGATGTCTGCACTGTTTGTGTCTGCAAAAGCTCTATCCTTGGCATTGAGGACTTATTCCCAGTAAGTATGGTACACCTAAAACCATGTATCAGTATATAAACCTACCAATACATGCATATGTCTTTCTATACATGTGAATGTGTGTCTTTTTCAATAGATAGGAAATACTAGCCAATGATCAGGAATGTTCAAACGGATTGATTAGCCTTTCCATCTATCATGTTGCGTGTCTCGTCGGTGATTTTACGCTTCTCTCGAAATCACTCCATCATAGAATAAAGTCATTCTTTATCAATTTTTCTTCATTTCAAGAATGTCCCTATTTCCTCAAAATTGTGGGTCGCACCTCGTAAACTCACTCGCACGCGCGCATATTCTTCTTGCAATTTTTGTATTTCTAACTGATGTTGTGTCACATCGATTATTTATAATTTTATGTCAGTTTCTCCTCATAAAATCAATAATGCAAATCGAACTGAATTTTGCTGAAAGGTTGCAATTCGTTTCCGGAGAGAAATAATGTGTCATCATTTTTAATTTATATACCAATAATGTTAATTCATATAATGCGGAATACAAAATTTTATTGTTCATACGAAAATACATACCAATGGAATACGGCGTTATAATATGAAAAATTTACTATTTACTTGCTTCATTTGGGTCATTGTTCAGTATCACAGGTTATATTCGTCTTCTCTTTCATCAATGATTATAATGTTGTATTATTTTCAAATAAATTTCATTTGCATTTGAAGATTTTTCGAGTTCTTTTGAGGATTCACTTTCTCTCAGTGACATTTTTCCACGCTTACTTTACTCAAGTATTTATACTTACTTTTTATTAATTACGATAAGGGAAGCTGCCAGCATCAAACAGACGCCCACGTTCCATAGTCAGTACAGGATTTTATATTTTTAGTGAGGGATAGGCGTATTCTTCCCACTTAATTAAAACTATCCTTGTAAAAGATATATCTTAGCCATGTTATAATGAAAAACATCTTTTCGCTACACAAAAGCTGTCGGCTTTTGGTGCTATATCACGCACCATCATCAGGCGATATCTTTAATATCAATCTAAATATTGTTCTACTACGTATCAAACACTGTTAAAAAGTAAATCCTACGAACTGTAGAGTGTCTTTTCATTAGTTCTTTCTACTCTAAGATATATATATATATATATATATATATATATATATATATATATGTTACGGAAATTAGCGAATTTTAACGAAACTCGGTTATAAGCAACCGACAATTTGTAATGAATTATTTTGAACATTATTTTTCCCGATACTCGTATTTAAGTAGATATTCTGTTTTTAATTAAACAGTATTTTTATATTTATATCTACCGGACTGATTATTTACGATAAATTTTTATTATGAAAATGTACGCTATCCAACAGGATTCGCACCTGCGACCCCTATTACATAGGGGAAGCATACCATCTGATCTGGTACCGTCTTGACCACTCGACCATGAATAGCCTCTTGATCAGACGAGGTTTTTATTATGCTTATACAACACAATTTTCGATTTTACCGTAAACAAACATATCTGCTCTGAAATGTATCGTAATGTCAACAAATGTAAACATGTTACGGAAATTAGCGAATTTTAACGAAACTTGGTTATAAGCAACCGACAATTTGTAATGAATTATTTTGAACATTATAATTCATTACAAATTGTCGGTTTTTACTTATTGCAATAAATATTATATTTAATAACCATAACTTTTTCTTAGCTAATGTCTAGCAGCCATTGGTATAATGCAAATGTTAAATTGAAATGAGAAGAGAATAAAATTCGTCAGTAGATATGAACGTTTGGCAGTAAGCGTCTTCAGCATTTGAAGTGTTAACAAAAGAAGCCAACATAATTAATGTATTTAAAACAGAAGAAAAATTAAGACCCATAATAAGAAACTATGCGACAATTATGGCGAAAGATATAGTAAACTCGAGCTCGGTGAACCAAAAAGATAAAGAATTCTTTATAGAATAATATATAAATAAAGTATATCAAGAATATTAACGGGCTTTTAAATATTAAAAGAAAGAAAACTCCATGATCAAAGGTGAACCACAGTTAAGACAAAATAGGAAAGTGAGGGAGTGATCGCCGGCAGCATCAAACGTTTACAATATGTTTATTTAGCTAATAGATGGATAGATAGATTATAAAATATATTTTTATGGTATGCTATATTTATTTTTATTCTTACTTTTATTGTGCAGGTGTTTGTTTTTGTTTGGTGCAGTGGATATCGACTCGAAACGACAAATCAGGTGTTGAGTTCGAATTCCAGTTGAATTCATTGCATTCACTTACGCGCAAATATCTTTGGGAAAGGTATTAATCCGTCACTTCCACCCAGTTATGTGTTAAATAACAGAACAGATTGGGACCTATATGCTCGGCTAGCAACCAGTCTACCAGAGAAAGCAATGGCAAACTACAACGGAATCATCTTCTGCCTAGTCAGCCATGTTCTTTCGAGATATGATCGCCGAAGTGTGTAACCTATATGACACTTAACTGATTGATGTTGCTTTATTAAAGCATGAGTGGGTGTCCTTTTAATGGTTTTATATTAAAATATATATATATAAGAAAAAATAGGCAGATACTTTATTTGATAGTAAATCGGTGTTAAGGCATATTTCAGGCTAACCATTATCAGCTTCCATCTTTATTGTACAGAAGATTTTACACGAATATATGTACAGGATACGCCTTTAGATTGTTCTATATCTACATCGCATGCTTATATATATATATATATATATATATATATATATATATATATATTCAGCTCAAAAAATTACAGGAACAATTTTTAATTAGAGTATAGCAACCTATCAATCAAACATTTCGAAAACTGATCTGTTCAGTTGAGTAGCAAAAGGAGTTGTTAATCAGTTTCGGCTGCTTTGTTGTTAATGAAATCCACAACAGGTGCTTCAGAAGGGCAACAATGAGACACACCTCAAAACAGGAATGGTTGAGGTCACTGATACTTATTTTCCCTTCTCATCTCTTTTGGCTGATTTTTAATTGCTGACTTTCTATTGCTGTAGTTTTTCATTTGTCATGGATCAACATCTCTGTTAATAGCATGGTGCGGTACCTGGACGTTACAAGTAGTGCACATCCGCCAGGATGGCACATCAATAGGTGCCGTTGCAAGAAGTTTTGATGTGTCTCCTAACACAGTCTCAAGAAAATAGAGGACATTCCAGGAGACAGGTAGTTATTCCAGGACAGCTGGACAGGGCCGTAGAAAATCCTTAATCTCTCACCACAATCGGTATCTGCGTCTTTGTGCAAGGAGGAACAGGTTGAGCCATACAAAATGAACTCTAGCAGACCACTGGCGTTGATGTCTCTGACCAAACAATCAAAAACAGGCTCCATGTGGGTGGCCTGAGAGCCCGACGTCCTGTAAAGGCCCCTGTACTCAATGCCCAGGACTGTAGAGCTCGATTGGTATTTGCTCTTCACTGATGAGAGCAGGTTCAATCTGAGTACATGCGACAGACTTGAACGGGTCTGGACATGCCGTAGAGAACGTTATACTGCCTGCAACATCATTCAGCATGACCAGTTTGGTGGTGGGTCAGTGATGGTCTGGGAAGGTATATTCCTGGATGGACGCACGGACCACTACAGTTTAGATAATGACACACCGACTGCTATTAGGTATTGGGATGAAATCCTTGAACCAATTGTCAGAACCTACGCTAGTGCAGTGGGACCTCGGTTCCTCCTGGTCCCCGACAATGCCCGACCTCATGTGGCTAGAATATGCAGGCAGGTCCTGGAGAATGAAGGAATTGATACCATTGACTAGCTCCCACGTTCACCGGAACTAGACCCAACAGAACACCTCTGGGACATTATCTTTAAGTCCATCCGATACCGGATGGACAGGTTGGCTCTCAGACTGTCCAGGAGCTCAGTGATAATCTGTTTTAGAACTGGGAGAAGATCCCTCAGGACACCATCCGTCGTCTTATTAGGAGCATTCTCCGACGTTGTCAGGCATGCGTAGAAGCACGTGGGGGCCACACAAACTACTGAGAATTATTTTGAGTTTCTAAATGACATTTCGGCAAAATTGAGCAGTCTGCTGCATCATTTTTTTTACTTTTATTTTTGGTGTGTTTTGATTTCCCCACCCCTATAGGATGATCATTTTCCTTTCTATTAAATTATATGGCATCATTTTCTTACTAATGCATCACCCACTTATTATGAGGAAAGATATTGAAGATCATTTTTGCCATGTTTAAATCTGATGTGTTGTCAAAGTGTTCCTTTAATTTTTTTGAGCAGTCTATATATATATATATATATATATATATGAGAAGTAGTACAAACTAGTGGGTCAGCGACCCACTGTATGTAGTGATTTATGTAATGATAGTTTTATTATAAGTGTATAATAAAAATATATTTTACTGCAACACAAGAGCCGTTGTGTTACGGTGCTTTCATGTTGACATTCGTCAGGTAGACACACTGCCTGACGAGGTGCTAATAAGCAAGCACCAAAATACAACGGCTCTTGTGTTGCAGTAAACTGTTTTTATTATACACATTTAATAAAAATATTACTATACATATATATATATATTTAATTTTATTTTTCTCAGCAACAGTCATTATTGTTTTCAATTAATCTGCAATTTATCTGTACTAGTTTTCCGAGGAACGAAGAACATTTCTTATCCAATATCTAAATTTGCCATAGTTTTTTCGGAATTAGTTCTACATTGTTCACGTTAATATTTTTTTCTTAATCAAAACTGCATTATTATGTTCAAACAATCATCAGACCTATTACGGGGAACGACTAATATATAGAGTATATTATGGACGTATATTTTTTATTTAAAATTCTACACGACTCCTGTATTTATTTATTGAGCAATGCTGCAATCTGTTCTCTTTTTTCTTTTATAAATTACTGGTTTAATGGTGTTAGAATAATTCCCTAATTCAAATATTGCTTTAATATTCAGTAACAAATATTACATTACATTTAGATAAATTATTTTCAGTTTTTGTCATTTTGAATTTCATTTAATTACATTTTCTTTTTATCTTTTGGTTCCCTTTTTGTATTATATATTATGAAATTAAGTTACTATAGAAGCATAAATTTATTTTAAATATTTATTTCTTTACCACACAAATATTAGAAGCTATAACTTTCAAGTACTGTCAAATAAAATTCTATAATAATTATCGAGTTTATTTTGTTAATATTGATGTGATTAGAAGTTTGAGAAATTATATTTTGTTAGAGATATTTTTCGATAGACGTTTTAAATTGTTATCAAAAATGAAAATCGAAGATTTATCTTTTGGAAGTTTGTGAAGAAATTTTTCATCTCCGTCTTTTAAAATTCTACCACAATGCAATTAACAGAAAAACAATTTCATCACTCTGTGTATTTTTCTTTTATCTAGTATAAGACTTAACCTCCCCAAGAATTAACTCCCCCAAATATTTGTTGGTTAGTCATCTCAGCTGATTTGGGCCTTTGTGTTTCTTTGATTCATACATCTATTCTGAGTATCCGTTCAAGCTAACATTTTAAATTCTGTTTCTGATATTAAGGTGGTGTAGGTACTAATTAATTACGCAACATTCGTTTCAATTTTTTTTATATATTTAGGGGATAATAATAACTGATTTTCCAAAGTTTTCAAACGTACAAAAAGGGATTTTTACTAACGTGCGACTGGAAGATTAGAATAAATGAAATTTCAAAATTAGGGAAATGTTGCTTAAGATTTCTAAGTAACTCTTCCCTAAATTTGAAATTTTGAAATTTTAGTTATTTTAAACATGTTATTTTGGGATCTTTTTTGAGGGATTAGGACAAGACTGCAACATCAAAAAAATAAAAATACAATACAAAATAACTTCTCGTGATGTCTAAAGATGATAATACTGACGCAAATTTAAAAAAAATACTTAATACCTACAGTAATATTTAACAAATGCATGAAATATTCATTGAGTGATTTAAACACTGTTACACATTGTGTTTGGCTATAACTTACTTTCGTTTTTTCTTCCAAAAATACTGCGACGCATCTATCCGAAATATGTAGTATTTTATTCTCATGTACATTTAGGCTTATATACGTATTAGGATGTGCGTCGTGGTGCAGGAGATATTGGCTCGGAACGAGAAATCGGAGAGATGAGTTCGCATTGCATTTGAGTTCATTGCATTCACTTCCGCGCAAATACCCAGCGAAAATGAATTAATTCGTCTCACCCTTCTAGTCATATCCCAAATAGCGGGACATATTGCGTTCTATAGCCTTCGTTGGCAATCACTCTACCGCAGAATGCAATGGCAAACTCACGCGGAAAAATCTTCTGCCTAGTAAGTCATGTCTCTTTCGATATATTAACACTTTGCAAGTTATTTAAAAACAGGAAATATTTTTAGATAATAAGAATGGAATGACGGAGATATTTTTATAGTGATATAATTTTGCTAATTAATATTAGATGTAAGGGAAGAAGTGGATTCATACATTTCCCATGGGTGTTTGCGTGCAAATGGTTATAATAAACCGATTAAGATGTGGACTCAACTATCCTAATAACAATTCAGAACCGTTCTACATTAGATCAATCAAGCTTACAGTATCTGCTATTCCCAAGCGGCAACCCATCAAGATACTAACTAGGCTCGAAGTTGCTTTACTTCAGTGATAGTACGTGAACTGGTATATCAAAATGAAGAGGCCGAAAGATTCAAATATGCAGCAATAATCAATATATATTTTGTAAATATTTTGTTTTTTCTTGGAGTAGACATTTGACAGCGCACAATCTGTTTGGAAATTACACAGTTTTAAGCTTCGTCTGTAATATTTTGTTGGTGCATTTTATTGTATACTTCTTGTAATATGCTAAATTTCAAATTTAGTAGACATTAATGTCCGCAGTACTATAAAAACCAATCCTTTGGTCACGGGATTTGATAAAAAATTTATTAACTCTGATTCACAAAAAATTAAACATTTTACAGGAATACGTATTATACGTTTAGAGTAAGATTACATTCTTGATACATTTGCTTTTATGCAAAATATTTATTTGTACTTGGAAGATAAGAAGAAAGAAACAAGGAGAGTATAAAAGTAGAACAGTATAAAATTATGTATTTAAGGTGGATAACTTAATTTAACATACATTCTTGTAAAGTACAATTAAATTACATCCAAGCCTCAAGGCTTATCATCTCGAATTTTGAAATTTGTTTTATGTAAACGCTTTCTTTATTGATTTGTTTGTTCTCTTACAAGGCAAAATAACAGTAAAAAAAAAACAGAATTAAATGGATATTTATGAAGAATACCCTGATATTATTATTCTGTGCAAAAACAAAATTTATTGTTATGATAGTCTAAACTGAATTTACCAACATATCCACAAATTGCAAAAGCTTCCTTAACTTCAAAGAAATCTATCCTTTTAACCGTATCATTTCAAGTTCTATTGATGTTCATGCAAAAGTATACGTAAGGTATATCACTTTTCACAAGTTCAGATATTTGATTATTTAGCTGAATATATATATATATATATATATATATTCGTTATCCATTTTACAGTTCATAAATGAGGCCTGACATCCTCTTTGCTTCTGGCTGAGATCAAAACTTGATCAGTCAGTCGGAATCGCTAAGCCATAGGCGTATGGAATCAGAGAAGGGAAATTTTAGCGTGTATAGCGGGGTATACATACGCCAGTCACCGAAAGTATTCAATTCATTACTAATGATAATGAATAAAATGCGTAAATATTAACTGTTTTTTTCTTTTTATTATTAGCGTCTTCAATTATCCATTCTTACGAAGGGAAGGTATTTAATGGGTCATCGTCAAGTGTCAATTGAATTAATTCCATGTGTCATTATGCGTTAAATATTATAAGCGAAGAAAAATATTAAAATGTAATAAATTTTTAAAACGTCTAACTGGCAACACAGAGAAATGTATATTAGTGAAAGTAATTTGATTACATTTAAGCATAAGAACATAAGATGCATATTTCAACTATATCATAAATTTAATTGTATTTTTAACTAATTTGAACAAAGTTTGTGTTTATATAATCATTTGTTTTCAGGTTATCTTTATCACACACACACACATATATATATATATATATATATATATATATATATATATATATAGTAGAAGGCATCACATCTACACTTCGTCCATGAGAATAGGTTTGGTAATAATGTGGCCTGTTTAAGATAACAGAACACAAGAACATATCGCAATATATGAAAAATTAAGTGTTTCACAAAAGCAAGTACTAATTTGCAAGGTTTAATTCTAAATACGTTTTATTTTCAGTTGTTTTTCTTATTTCTTTTCTCATTTTTCTTATTTTTCACTGTTGTTATTCTATTTATGTAAAGCATTTATTCAAGATTTATAACTTTATTTGTATTTGAGATAGAAATAAACTGCAAAAATGTTTTAAAGTTTAATGTACCTAGTTTTAAGTATAGTTACTAAATAATTCTTTACTACAAAATTTGCAAAGATTTTAGATAAATAAAAAAAATGGAAATGCAAAATCGTATTGCTAATGATGGAAGACGTGGAAAATTAAATAAAATTTTAATAAACCTTAAAAAGTTTAGAGTAACATCTTTCTAATCATTTTACTAATTATTTCTATCGCAAATACAAATATAGTTACAAATCTTTTAAAGTGCACACGAACTTAATGGACACTATATATATATATATATATATATATATAAAACCCATTCATTTTTGTGAGGAATTTTGGTATGAAGACCGGCCTGTAAGAACTGCGTGAAATAAGCTATTACCAATGAATTTATAAAGGCATCCAAGGTATTCTCTTTATAATATTTTGTTAAATTATAATATTGAGTCCTCATGTGGAATTGACCATACAAAGTACCACAGATACTACTATATATATATATATATGTATATATATATAATATGATAAATGTTAACTTAACAAAAACAATCCTTACTCAGGAACATACATGTGTGTGTGTCTGTGTCTGTGTTTTGCTGAGTAACAAATATTTTTCTCAAGTTAATATTTTATTAGAAAAAAATATATGGCTAGGTGAAAATATTCCAACAACATTTGAACTTTTGCTATAAAGCACAAGGACAAAAAACAACAATTACCAAAGTTATATTAAACTAGTTTGAGTTTTTGTTTAAGGCTTTCAAATTTGTAGTGAACATAGAAATGTTTGAAGGTGTTATGTTAAAGGTCTTGAGTGTTAAAATGTAAGTGTGTAATAATGAGAATTTTAAAAAGGTACGTGAATGTTCGTAAGAAAATTAATAATTTGTGTTTTTGATTAAAGTTATTCCAACTTACTGCTTTTTTGTGTTGGTATTTCGTCTTGCATGATGATTTTATATCGCGATGTAAGTGTTATTGAAGACGTTGAAGAGGTTGCGTTTCTGAAGCCGAATTAGTGTTAAAATGAAACTTGTGTGTGTGTGTGTGTGTGTGTGTGTGTGTGTTATTTGGAAATGAGTTATTTCCGCGACTTAGGTTTTAACCTTTCGGTATCTTTAAGTGATATACAGCAACTAATTTTACCGTTTTTTAAACACTCGAGAAGGTGCTTTTTTATGAACGCGTGACTGAAATATTACTAAATGAAAGATCAGAAATTGTGTCCATATGTAATCATACACATAAATACTTACTATGATCATACAAACATGGATAAAAGTGTTCTAAGATCCTTAAATAATTCCTCCCTAATTTTGAACATTTTATGTTTGTTTGAAAATTTCAGTCGCACGTTTGTACAAAATCCTAGTTCATGTGTTTGAAAACGGAAAAATCAGTTACTGTAAGTCGTCTGAAGAAACTTGAAACCTAGTTTGCGGAAATATATAATTTTCAAATGAAAATATTCAAAATTTAGAATATAATTGTATTGGATACTTTTAATTCCACTGTGTACTATTCTAATCTAATTATGACTAAAAATTAACTAATTATAGAGAGATAGATAGATAGACAAACAAACATGTATGATATTTAACTCGTTTTCCTACTGAGGCGTGGATGTGAGACAAGGTCGATTTTATTGTGCGGAACCAAGGACAAACATTTCCCAATCTATGCAACCTTCATTTGTTCCTGTCTCGGTGGTGACCACCGATCTCCTCCTCTGGTGGAATGTGTCTTGTAGTGGGGTCAGCCTTAAGAAACTGTTCCTCAAGACTGGACACCTCTCAGTGTTATTTTTCTCAAAAGTACATTTGTCCTTGGATAAAGATACAATGGAGCCACACTCTGCCCGAGGACAGAGACGCAGCTAAACGATGATGATTACTGACTATCAAAAAAAAAATGGTGAGTAAGTATGGCTGCATGTACGAATTTTGAGATTTAACATGTGTTCACATATTATTGAAAACTCTTTCTCTGTGTCTCTGTATTTGTTCTAAAACATTATAACATAATATTTTCCATACAAAAAATACAGTTTCTGCGATGTAATTTGAATGTATGTTATTTTCTGCTCGCAGATTTTTAGGTAGAAGAAAGTGAAAATGTTCATTTTCAACATTTAATCTTTTTTTTTAACTCTCAACTGCAGCAGTTTTCTTTCCTTTTCTTTGAAGGCTATCAACTCTACATGTTTAAATGCAGACATACATCTTTATAAAAAACATGATTGTATTTTTGCGTCTTGGATTTTATTTCGAAACATTAAAAAAAACATTTTTGCAGAAGAATTTAAAGTCAGACATAATGTTTACATTTGAATGTGCGATCTTGCTTTAAGCCTGTTTTAAAAGCAACATTGACATCTTTTTTTTCTGTTCAAGAAATGCCTAAAATATAGATGCAAAATTGCAGGACAGTTTTTGTTTATCGAATTTTTTTCTGTTTCTTTATATCATTTTTTTCTTTGCATTGAATTTTTGTCTGTAAATGAAAGGAAAATATATCTATGCGCATTATATGATTTACAAATCAAACATTCACAATAAAGTGTTTTATTTGACTTATATTTTTTTATTATCATTGAAGCAAAGAAAAAACAAATTCAAAAGTCAAACCGCCGTTTGTTTTCAACTTTTCCTCTCTCTCTTTTTACGATCAAATAACGTGTAAAATTTTTGTTAAATTCTAAATAAAATTTTATCACGTTCTTATGTGCTTTCTTGAATACTTTAATTCCTACTGTTTAGATACGTGAGCCTCGTAAAGCAACCGTAAATCTCATGATAAGCACTTCTTTTTACATCAGCACGAAATGATGAATTGTTAGAAATCAGTTTTCTGATATTTACGAATTGTAGGAACTTAACTAAATGTTTATTTAACTAGATTTATAATGAGAAATGAAAACTCACCCAAAATAAATTTAAATAATGTGAGTGCTTTCTTTACAATTACAGCTGCGTTTGTTTTGCAGCAGCGTTTTAAATTTCTTCTTCATGTGCCGTGTCCCTTCAGGACGTAGGCAATCATGGACTTCCACCTGGCTCTGTCTCTTGTTGCTCTCAACATGCTTCGTCTTAGTGTCTCACCCAAACCCAGCTCTGTCATCCATTTGCTCAGGCCTATCAAGTAAGTATCATGCTGCTTTCGTCTGTCTCTCTATCCCTCTACCCGAAGTGTGCGTATTAAATTTTTCAGGTCTTCCGTCCTCATTACATGTCCTAGAATTTCATCTGTATTTTCCTTATATTAAGTATGAGTTTTCTCCCCGTTTTCATTCTCTCCAACAGTTCGTCGTTAGTTACGTGCTCAGTCCATGGTATCCTCAGCATCCTTCTGTAAAACCACATTTCTGATGTCTCATGCTTCTCCTTCATCCTTAAGAAAATCGTACAAAATTCACTGCCATAAAGAAGAACAGATATCACATAGCATTCCAGCACTCATTTATTTGTTTCCAATGAGGTTTTCCTGTTTTTCAGTAATCCTTTTAGCTTTTGAAATTCATCCGTGGCGATGAAAATGAGTCTTTGGATCTCAATATTGTAATTTTCAACCTCTGTTAGCATCCTTCCCAAGTATTTAAATTTCTTTACTTGTTTTATTTTAGTTTTTCCGACCTGTAGTTGGCATTTCGAGGTTTTGTTTTTACTGATGACCATACATTCAGTTTACTTGCTTAGTTGATTCTTCCCGCTAATATCTGTAGCAGGTCCTGCATATATATATATCAGTGTCTGCTATCAGCACTGTGTCATCTACGTATCTTACATTGTTTAAATGATGGCCACTAATGACGAATCCTGGCAAGGGTTTTATTTCTCTCAGAATTGTTTCGCTGTATAAGATGAATAGATCCGGTGAGAAAACACATCCCTCTTGTATGCCCCTTTCCATTTTTGTATAGCTGCTGAATTCACTTCCTATTCGTACGAAAGCGGTTTGCTGCTAATATATGTTCTTGATTAGCGAAGCAATACAGTAAAAGAAAAGATAGTTTTTATTGTCATTAGTAATGTTTATAAAAAAATACATGCGCACTATTAAAATGAACAGAAACTCTACAGCTCATTTCACTTTCACTCATTAAGTCAGTCTTTAAATATGAATAAAATTTCTGTAAGTAATATAACATTAATATGCTCGTGTATTGTATCTTGCTTAAAGAATTATTTATCAATCACAGAAACGGGACAAGGTTGATTAATAGTACCACCACATGCAAAGCAATAAAGCTAAGATAGACGTGGTTAATGAGTGTGAAACATAATAAAAAGAAAAACATTATTAAGGAACAAGAACAGTAAAAGATTAAGAATCACGAAGATGGTCGCTAAAGATTGATATGCATTTAAATTTTTGAAGTTCAAAGTTAGAATGTCGGGAAGATGTTCCACAGGACAGAAGTGCGAGAAATGAAGCGATTAGCAAAGTTACATCTCGCCAATTCAACTGTAAAATGACGACACCTTGTTGTCAATCTTATGCTTAAATTAATAAAGTAAACTAACTCAGAGGAAATTTAATTAGAACATTTACCACGAAATTATGTAACAAAATTACTAAATTAATTTCACACCGTTTTGCTCTTTATTTCTATCTGGTTTATTTCATAAATTTCATAAAATATTTGTCGATAAATATAGTAAGAACATGTAACCAGAAAAGAAAATATGACACTATCAAGATGTTAACTTTCAACACTAACTTATTTAGAGTTGAGTACTTCAACTGGATGTTTGCAAGTTTGTTTCTCTAGATTAATTAAGACTGAGTAGTGAGTTTGTTCATCACCGGGTGCTTTATAATTTTGACCTTGTTCTACATCTAAGCTTCTCTTAAAAACCATTGGGTACCTCGACGTGATGCAATGTTGAGCAAGCTTTTCTCACTACAACTTATTACAACTGTGTATTGAGTTCGATTCTCACTGGATACCCCATATTTTCAGGTAAGTGTCATATCTAAGCTGTACTGAGGAAATCACTTACATTACACACAATCACTAGAAAGAGCGTTTGGATTGACCCTTTTTTCTATGGTTTATTAACTATTTGCATATTATTTAAAACAGGAAAATATTTTTACATTGTGAGATTTTTTTAGATCATAATGGTTTAGTGATATAAGACTTATTGCTAATGAACCCATAGCTGGGTGAAAAAGATGGATTCATACCCTTTCAAAGAATATTTGTGTGTAAGTAAATATACTGAAACCAATTGGAATTCGACTTTCCGATTAACAATCCCTTACCCTTATTTATTATATCACGCGTATTTCTAAGCTATTTGTTTCCCCATGGGATCACCCATCTAAAAACTGAGGCTTCATGTTGCTCAACTTTGGTGATCGTACGAGAACCGGCATTTTCTATGGGATGTCGTCGTATGACTTAGAAACAGCAACAACCTTTACAGGCGTTAAGTCTAATTTCTTGAGAAACTGATTGAAGGTAAAATTTAATAATTTTTAATCGGCAATAATGCTTACTGTCAATGCATATTGAATATTCTTGCATAAGAATATCTCATTATTAATCTATCAATTGACGTTAATATTTATAACATAAAGGATTAAGCATAATTTGCAAAACAATATAGAAACAAATTATATATTAACAATTTTCTGTTTTTATTTATTTTTTGCTTTTTACGGCCGTATCACGTTGAATGCGATATGTTCCGTTGAATCACTGAAGTCAAGCAATTGATCCTGGTCCGTAATTTGATCGGTTACAACTTTGCAATGTCCGAACAACCTTAATTGAGGTAGACTGATCTTGTCAACCTGAGAGAGTTGTTCATATTAAAGAAGGAAAACTATTTCAAACCATCGTAGCCAATTGTTGAAAGCATTCTAAGGATAAACTCTGGAGCTACAAACCCAAATTCACTCGGACGTTGCCTCCAATCTTATTACCTGCAAGACACTGGAAAAAAATCAGCCTTTGCTTTTTGCTTGGAAAACGTAAATGTTGTGATTTGGGAGAAGTGCATAGACAACAGCTTATCTCGCAATAAAATAATCCTGTCCGATTCTGCGCCCTGGAGAGGATACTACAGGTTTACTTTACCGTGACAAAGAAATAAAAACAGGAAACTAGTATCTACCCATTATATATCTTCGTTGTATTGGTAAATAGGCACGAAAAACTGAATAAAAATTAATTCCTCAGGCACAGATCAATGATCTCTCGAGACTTATTGATGCCATATATTATTTATGTTCGTTGTTTTGCGCTTTGGGCTACGTTGATAATTATAGCAGAATGATCTCTCAATAATATTTATTTAAACATTTTATCCCAAGCAAGGCAATAATGCTACTAAGACACAATGAGTTACTGAGTGAGAAAAGATAATAAAAAAAATTGCAAGTAGAATAAAAGAAGAGACATATAAAAGACAGTAGATAATGATTTTGATTGTTTTAACTTTTTGAAGATCAAAGTTGACTGGAAAGTAAGAAGACAGAAAAGAATTCCACGATTTCATCTATACAAATGATCTGTAAAGTGATGACACCTTATGGAAAATCTAGCAGTGCGCTTAAATTCATAAGTTCATAGTACCATAGAGGAAAATTAATCTGAACTTCCATATTGAAAGTATTTATGGAAAAGCAATAAGCCACGTTACGAAGGTGGGGAAGTAACAGAAATCGACATACCAGGTCACGATCACATATATCGCAGGTTCTTATTTGAATTTCATAAAGATTCTTTAAATATATTACTGGAACATCAGACCATACGTATTAGCAATATCGAAAGTATAGGTGAATTGTAGATATATAAATATGTAAGACTGATTCTGGAGGGAAAACATTATCTAGCAAGACACAGCCATCCAAATTTCTTAACAGCAGACCTAAATTTTGATTTTGCCACACATATGTGCAAATTATATTATTCTCTTTTCGAAAGAGATTGGTTTAGCTAACGAGGTAACGTTCGGCGCACACAATCACGGAATAATCAATGATTAATTGGCTGAATATTACCAAAACGCGTAAAAATGTTTACAAATTTTCATTGTAAATAAGCTATAAAATAGAAGACAACATCTCTTTTGAAGATTGGCTTAGTTGTAAATTAAGTATATTTGTGCGCATGCACTCCGGTTTTCGTGTAGAGTTCATTTACATGCGTGTATTAGTGTATTCGGTGGAACACTGAAAAACTAATAAAGAGATGAACAAGCAGATCCGCAATGGCAACCCGTGAGATGTCAATTAGAAGGTTATGTCTGCCCACAGCTAGACTAGAACGTTGGCCTAAATTATTGCTTTGCTTTAATTGTAATCAATGCTTTCGACTGTCTTTAACAGCTTGGGATTATATCTTTTTGGAAAGTTCGTTAATGTGTAATTTATTTTACCTACCATGAGCCATTTGCATTAGACTTCATACGCGTGCTCGTAAAGTGATATATATACACGCAAAAACATGTATTACTTTAATAAATACAGACAAATATCTAAGCGTTAAAATTGCGCGTACTATTTATTATGAAGAAGCATACTTTACATGATTCAACACTTGTTAGGTTTATTACTGGATCCTGCATGTGTAATGCAATAATTAATGTGAGTTTTCTCGGTGAAATTAAGTAGGTATTTTAAAAAAATGCATGTATATAAATACCCATAGCACTAAAGGGAATGAACCGAATAAAACTAATGGAATATAATACAACATTCTCTGTACAAAGGTCAGAATGCCTATAATGTACAGGATTATTGGCTTGCATTAACACAACCGTAATAACAGAGTTGTCAATGTTGAGAGCATTTAGTTTCTGAACTAGAGCAGAATAGCACACGCACAGTTTGCTGAAAAAATAATCAGAAAATATGTTGAAAGATTTTTTTCTCTTACCAAGCAAATAAAAAATCAAATTGCGATTATATATTTATGTAAAAATTTCTGTGGTGAGGAGTTATTAATTACACTATTTATATGAGAACATTTCTCTCATCTTTGTTGCTGATATAGCAACGTTTCGGTTGTGTATATAGATTTGGGTAATCTATAAAGAAATCTTAACTGAAAACTTTAATTAATCGGTGAAGTAGACATTACGCGTTCCACTACACCTATTTAAAGATATCTTATTCAGTTATTAATTTAGGTACAGCTTAGTCCTTGCTCAGCCGTTTCCACGGACGCGTTTAAAGAATAGAATTATTGGGTGAATACACCCATCTATACATTATATATATATATATATATATATATATATATATATATATATATATATATGTGTGTGTGTGTATGTGTTTGTGTGCAACTGCGCGCACATGGTTGAGGGCGTGTATATATAAGGTATAATCCTAACAAAAACTCGTGAATTTAATCCTATAATTTGATGATATAATCCTACAAAAACTCGTGAATTTAAATAACCACATGCATAAACGTCTATTGAGCGCACACACACTTATACATGTATATTAATAAAGATATATATTATGCTACATCTATGGCACGACTGGATGATTGCATAACGCAGAAAACTTGCCATAGACGTAGGTAGGATAATATGTTCATTTTAAAATAAATATATATATATGTGTGTGTGTTTATACATATATATATGTATTTATATTGTATATTTAAATGTATATATATATATATATATATTTTCATTAAATAGATGTATTTAAATATGTTTATATATATATATATATATATATCTGTAAATATATGTATTTAAATACGTACATATATATAAATATATCTGTGTATAAATACATATACATATATATATATATATATATATATATATATATATATATATGTATGCGTAGATGTATAAAATACAGATCGGTTCATATTTGAGTACTGTTTTAATAAGACATGAATAATAATCAAATTAAATAAATAAAATATTTTATATATACTTTATACATATATTTACTTTATGTCTAAGTGAAAAACTGCACATTCTCCAGTACCCTAACAGCAACGATTTATTAAACCGTATAGACGAATTAGCAGTAATATGCAAACATCGCAAATATTTCTCGCTAAAATTTAAGTAAACACAAAAAAAAACCAATCAGACCCCCCCCCCAAAAAAAAGAAAACAAGCCCTATCCAATATATATATTTCTATATGTATGTATATATATATATATATATTTCTATATGTATGTATATATATATATATATTTCTATATGTATATATATATTTCTATGTATATATGTATGTATATATATGTTTGTATATATATATATTTCTATATGTATATATATATATGTTTGTATATATAAATATTTCTATATGTATATATATATGTTTGTATATATAAATATTTCTATATGTATATATATATGTTTGTATATATAAATATTTCTATATGTATATATATATATGTTTGTATATATAAATATTTCTATATGTATATATATATGTTTGTATATATAAATATTTCTCTATGTATATATATATATGTTTGTATATATAAATATTTCTCTATGTATATATATATATATGTTTGTATATATAAATATTTCTATATGTATATATATATATATGTTTGTATATATAAATATTTCTATATGTATATATATATATATATGTTTGTATATATAAATATTTCTATATGTATATATATATATATGTTTGTATATATAAATATTTCTATATGTATATATATATATATATGTTTGTATATATAAATATTTCTATATGTATATATATATATGTTTGTATATATAAATATTTCTATATGTATATATATATATATATATGTTTGTATATAGAAATATTTCTATATGTATATATATATATGTTTGTATATAGAAATATTTCTTTATATATATATATATATATGTTTGTATATAGAAATATTTCTATATGTATATATATTTATGTTTGTATATATATATATTTCTATATGTATATATATGTTTGTATATATATATATATATCTGTATGTATATATATGTTTGTATATATATATATATTTCTATATGTATATATATTTGTTATATATATATATATATATATATCTGTATGTATATATATATGTTTGTGTATATATATATATATATATCTGTATGTATATATATGTTTGTGTGCATATATATATATATATATATATTTCTATATGTATATATACGTATGTGTATATATGTTTGTGTGTATATGTATATATATATACAGATATCTGTATGCATATATATGTTTGTATATATATATATCTGTATGCATATATATGTTTGTATATATATATATATATATATATATATTAATTCAGATACTTCAATCCAAGGGAAAAAAGCAGGAAGGTAAATTCTAAAAAACCGATCCTAATTAATATTAAAAATTTATTTTAATATTAAAAAATGATACAGGAAGAGAGCTCCATGTAATAAAATATTACAGAGCAAATATATATTAAAAAAGGATTAATTCAAAGATGTTGAATGGCCATTTCGATATGAAGATCCCCACGGGGGACGACACATCACCTCAGCAACAGAAAAAACCTTTCAGAAACTGGAGAAAAATTAGTCTACTTTTCCTTTTTAAATAGATTGCAAAGAAATTAAAAAAATAAATAATAATAAAATAAAATAAAAATAAAAATAAAGGGAAAGAAAAAGAAAAAGAAAACGAAAAAGAAAAAGAAAAAGATAGAATAAAATCAAATAAATAAGAAAAGAAAAAAAAATTGACATCGTCTGGGTTCGCAAACAAAAGGGAGAATGTAACGAAAAATTAACAGACAGCCGTGTTAAATCGACGTCAGTTTAAGCAACACGGAAAAAAGGTGGTAAGAAAGATAAAAGAAGGAAGGGAGTGAAAAAGAAAGAAAGTAAAGAAAAAATTTTTTTTAAATATTACAGACGCTGGACAAATTCAAAAACCTAATTTGCCCAAAACGTTGAAGTATTAGAAAAAGGCCTTTACTTAAAAAGGCATAATTATTAATAAAAGGGAATAAAAAGATATAGGATTTAAAATAAAATTATTTTTAAAAAAATTAGGTGCACAATTATTACCCCGGAGTATTCTTTGAAGAATATTCCTTTTCCTAATCTGGATTCCTTTCTCTTTCATCTTACGGAAAAAATTGAAAGTTTTTTGATGAGGCTTCGATGGAAAGCCTACTTTTACCTGCGTTCAACGGACGAACCTTAAACAGAGATTCCAGACGGCACTATCACGGAGGTTCTGGGAAATGAAGGAGGAAGGGCAGGACCCTATAATCAGCTGGAAATTAATAGGCTCAGCATGTACTCCTAAAAGTTTTCGTGATAGGTGTCGTCTGTGTTTATTGGAGAAGATTCTGATTTTGAAGTATCCTCATCAGGACTTACTTTTGAACTTTAGGAGGGAATTTATAAACAAGTGCCGCCATAGGGCGGATTTTAACTTCTAATTTTTAATTTTTAAATTCTAAATTTTTATATAATTTTTTAATATTTAAAAAAAAATTTTAATTTTAATTTTAATTTTTTTTCTATTTTTTTTTATTTTTATGTATATGTGTATGTTTGTGTGCGGATGTGCATATTTGTATATATATGTATGTATATGTATATATGTATGTGGGCTACATGTAATTTTGAAAAAAAATTTTTAGCTATTTAAATGCTCCTTTTCATAATATTCATTAATATGTATGTGTGTGAGTGCATATGGAATATGTATATATATATATATATATATATATATGTGCGTGTGTGTGTGTGTGTATATATATGTGTGCATGTATGTGTACATATGTATATTATGTGTATATGAATTTTTTGTATATAGGTGTGTACACACATATATAAATGTGTATGCGCATCTATATGTATATAAGTGTGTAATAAATTGAATGTATGTGTATGTATATATGTATTCTTATTCGTAGAATTGTGTGTGCATATATATGTGTGTATGTGTGTACTTCTATAGGTATGTATATAATAATTGTAATTAATTTTTTTATTTTTTTATTTTTTATTTTATTTTATTTTATTTTATTTTTTTTTTTACCTAGTGTTGTCTTTAGTTTAATTTCAAATGACCTAATTTTTTTTAAAATAATTTTATTTTAAATCCTATATCTTTTTATTCCCTTTTATTAATAATTATGCCTTTTTAAGTAAAGGTCTTTTTCTAATACTTCAACGTTTTGGGGAAATTAGGTTTTTGAATTTGTCCAGCGTCTGTAATATTTTAAAAAAATTTTTCTTTAGTTTCTTTCTTTTTCCCTCTCTTCCTTCTTTTATCTCTCTTACCACCTTTTTTCAGTGTTGCTTAAACTGACGTCGATTTAACACGGCTGTTTGTTAATTTTTAGTTACATTCTCCCTTTTTTTTGCGAACCCAGACGATGTCAATTTTTTTTTCTTTTCTTATTTATTTGATTTTATTCTATATTTTTCTTTTTCTTTTTCGTTTTCTTTTTCTTTTTCTTTCCCTTTATTTTTATTTTTATTTTATTTTATTATTATTTATTTTTTAATTTCTTTGCAATCTATTTAAAAAGGAAAAGTAGACTAATTTTTCTCCAGTTTCTGAAAGGTTTTTTCTGTTGCTGAGGTGATGTGTCGTCCCCCGTGGGGATCTTCATATCGAAATGGCCATTCAACATCTTTGAATTAATCCTTTTTTAATATATATATATATATATATATATATATATATATATGCGTTTCACCCCGAGCAATGTATATCACTTGCGTTTCACCCCGAGCAATGTATGTCACTGCCATTACTGCGCAGGGGGCTACATATAGTGGAGAAAGAATGTTTAAGTATAGGAAATGTCAGAGGTTTGGTAATAGGTGGGTAATGCTACCGAGAATGGTTACATATAGGAAATGTCAGAGGGTAGGTTTTAGGCGGGTAAGTATACCGAGAATGAGGGTTAGGTAGATTGGACTTTCCTGAGAATAATTGATAGTTAGTTTGATAGGAGTTGTCTATTGACCCTACATTTAAACTCTTGGAGATTGTAGCTGTCCGGAAAGCATACTTATGGAAAGGAATTCCACAGGCTGGAAGCTCGAGAAAAGAAGCTGTTGGAGTAGAATTTACGATTACATCTTATCTGTTTAACTGTAAAAGTTTGGGACCTTGTTGCTAATCTAGTATCTTGTGTAAATTCGTGCTTAGGCGGCACCAGTGATCTAAGTTCATCGGAGCAGTAGCCATGAAATATTTGTAGAAGAGTCACAAGGATGCCATATCACGCCGTTGAGAGTGTGGTTGCAGCCGGTCTGCCAAGTCAGTATCAACCACGTTACAGATCCCCCTTTGTATTTTGTCAAGAAGCCCAAGGAGAGCAGCAGGGGCACCCGACCAGACATGGCAGCAGTATTCAATACACGGGCGGATGGTAGATTTGTATATGCGCAGAATAGATTCAGGTGGGAAAAACTTCCGGGCCCTGCAGAGAGAGCCGACATTCATAGCGGCAGATTTGGCAATGGATTCGATATAGTCATTCCATTTGAGGTCCGTCGAAAGTGTAAGGCCAAGGAGGCGTAGTGTTTTACTCTCTGGGAGGCAAGCCTGTCCCATGCTAATGGGAGGTAGATGCGATTGTCCATGGTGGTCAGTTGATAACAGCTTCGTTTTAGAAGCATTGAAATTTACTAGCCATTTCCTACCCCAGTCCACTTCGGATTGGAGGTCATTTCAAGCTCGGCAGCGAGGTTCGCTTTGTCGCCCACACCTGGTTTTTGATCGAGGCGAGAGTAGATTGTTGTGTCATCGGCGTACATATATAATACCGATCTTCTCATATTTCATTTCTGTTTTATTAACACATGTATAATAATACTATACATATGTATACCCTCCTCATATGTATACGTATTAAGTTGCGTCACAATATTTATTTTGAACGTTTAGTCATTCCATGAATTATTTTTCATGGACTATTTTAATAAATGGTGTGCAGTACTACTGCAACCAAGTTAAAATTACTTAAACATATACATATATTCTCAATTTCCATATACGGCCATTATTTTTTGTTCGTGTGTATATATATATATATATATATATATATATATATATATAATAATAATAATAATAATAAAAAACAATAATAATAAAAAAATTGACTCTGTACGTATTCAAATCTTAAAATGTTACACAAGTAATTTTTAAGAACCACGAATAACCGGCAGAATCTAACTCCGTTATCGCCCTCGGCTATAAAGCTTTGGACAACGAGGGGGAAAAAAAGAAAACTGCGGAGCACCGACAATACATACAGCACTTCACAGCAAAGAAAAAAAACCCTCAAACGGAACAAACCACAAAGAAAGAAAAGTGCTCGATACTAAACTAACCAAAAAGGATTAACTAAGAAGTAGTTACGCAGAGCAAAAACACACGAGAAAAAATCGCAAGATCGCCAAGACCTACCGCGGTTTCGCACAACGGCTCGTCAGGGCCGTTGTGCGAAACCGCGGTAGGTCTTGGCGATCTTGCGATTTTTTCTCGTGTATATATATATATATATATATATATTAAAGTAAAAGAGTTAACTCTCAAAAACCCGATCCTATTTAATATTAATTATATTAATATTGAAATTGATCAACGTCGAGGGCTTATATATATATATATATATTAATTGAAGGTATGTTATCTACATCTAGATAACAGATACGAATTGAACGGAGAAAGCGAACGGTAAAATAACAGCTTTACGATTCTTAACTTTCCCATAAATAACTTCATCAGTTCTAAAAAGGCATTATCTGTTTAGTCAGACATATTTATACTCAAAGAGATTAAGAATACAACAAACGGTAAGTTGTTTTAAGTTTATTGCTGAACATTTATATATTTTAACGTTTTCCAGATAAAACTATCAAAGTCATTTGCGATGAGTAAATGATCAGCAATTTACATTTTAATTTCGCTCCAGAGCATTTTTGTTGTTTTATTTTATTGGCTGCACTTATAGTAGAATCAGTTGTGCATCGTCTGCGAAACGTCTGCGTGACAAAGAACACCATGAAGCAATTGACTTCGTCAAAAATTTACAAACTGCTTACTATACTGCTTTGTATTCGCGCTGGAACACGAGCATTTCCCTGGATGGTGTTAACCTGAGAACAGTGCAGAGGATTCGTATAGATTTGAATCAGTATAATAGGGATAACAAAGTGTTTGAAGTGATATCTAATGATGGCGACGTTGTACTTCCATTCGTCTTACCACAGGGCTTCAGACTCAATACGGAACCCTACTAGTGCCCCGAAGAGGGAGTGCTTCCCTGGGTCAAAAAGGTGACTACTGGAAGAACTTATGTCTGACAACAGGACCCTGCATTATGGCACCTAATCAGTCATGGCTGTTATAATTTTTACAACCACATCACCCCCTGCATCTGGTCCCCGAACTCCCCATACGGCAAACTTCTTGATTATTACATGTAGAGCGATGTTGTGTGATAAACCAAAGAAGAAGTGAAGGTAAGGATTATTGTAGTATTCAATAAATTGATCAAGGAGACCTTCCGGAAGAGGTGCATAAGTTTCCACAATCGTCTGAAGGCCTTGGGTGAATAAATACTTTTTCCTACAGAATTAAGTTTGCGCCAGATACATAAAAATTATAATAATTAATAATGAGAAAAAAATGTATCTAAGTTATTTCACAAAATGATTATTAGGCCGGTATTTTAGGTAAACGAAATCAGCAAAAATCTTACTTTTCATACTGACCCACACAAACACGTGCCGACTTGTGCAAAAACCCTTCATTAATATATGTTTTTTCGAACTAGACCGAAAAGAAGACTTTATTTTATAATTACAAATGGCTGTTTTCCTGCCGTGTTTTTGTATTTTTATATCAAAGAATTTCATCACTTTTAAATAATTTTGCAGTGAGAGATGTGCCTCAAATTCGCCCTCTCGGATAGTGTATTGCGCGTTTATTCTGTTATGATAACCAAAAGAATTCGGAAAATGACAGCTAATGTCTAATTATTCAGTACCAGAAAACCCACACATACGCACACTCACTTATGCTTTCAGACTTGAGAGAGATTTTCGGAACAATTTCATGCATACATATTGACACTGATATGTTCTTTAATGTTCATTTATTTCATTTTGGGATTTCATGAAGCCTAGTAAGGTGAAACCTGTAATAAAATCTATTTTCTATTTAGCCGTTTTATATTTTTCAAACTTCTGAATGTCTCATACATATAAGAATATATATCTATATGCATACAAAATTCAATTTACAAACATGCAGTATAAACAGAAGCTCAGTGTAACGTATTAATATTTTAAATATATTTGATGAGATTTTAATAATCCAACTATAAGATTTGATCTAGAATCAAGATTTAGTAGTAATGAAAACCTCAAAAAACTTAACCCTACTTGTTTAAAGTCGAAGTTAATTTTTAGTTTATTTTGGATAAATTTTTACAGATTTCAAACAAATAACAATGAAGTAAATGCTTGACAAAATATCTAAATGTGATATCAAATAGAACACGTGATGAAACAAAAACGCCTGTGGAAATTTAACAGTAATCAGTCTATTCTTTTATTCCCTTTTCACAACTAGCGGAAAATTATACCAACATTTAAAGAAGAGAAGATATTCTGGTAATATAACGGTTTTCGGCGCTGAAATTTTAATCTGAGAACCGAGGTCAAATTCAAGGCTTGTCTATTTTTCATTTGTACTCAGTGAGTTAATTGTCATATGCGATACACGCTTAGATGATTCACAGACCGGACAGATGATTTTTCCTCGGTAGGTTGTTAATAATTTCTGAAATAGATTGGTTGCCAAACAAGGCTGGAGAAGCCTATCTGTCCTGTTTTTTAACACATCGCTGGAAGGAAGAGACAGATTAATACCCTTTCCCAAGGGTATTTGCGCTTAAGTCAATGTAAGAAATTCAACTGGAATTTGAACTCGGCTCCTCGATTTCTCGTTCCGAGACGATATCCACTGCACCACAAAGCACATCGCAATATTTCTACGGTTAGGGGAGTGGAAATGAATCAATCTCTACCATCAATATTTTATTGTTAAATAGAAGAGTAGACTGGTTCATCAGGGGGCAACCAATCTAAAATTGTAAAACTCAAAATCCCAATAACCTCTGAAAAAAAAAGGAAATTATTCCACTATATTTCTCGCGTATGCGTGGCATTTCACAGGGTATAAAGAAAAAGAAATTCTGGAGAGTCGTGATTGCCTACAACCTGAAGAGATGCGATATTGAAAACATGTAAATCTAATTTTGTATATGTTTTCTTTTTCTTTTATCTTTTTTTTTTTTTTTTCGCACAAAAAGTAAAATGAGTTTTAGGTAAAATCACAAATAAAATTATTTTACAAGTTGCTAGAATAAGTCAAACACATTAAGAATTAGAAAACAAATTAGATCAATTTCGATTGTTTTGAAATATGATGTGAAAACTCCAAGCCAATGAAAAATATATACGGTTACTTGTTCTAGCTTCCGAGGTTCTGATCATATCTGAAAAGTTTTGCTCCTACCAGTTTTCCTACAAGACATAGGATTTAAGTAATATTTTATTCTCACTTAAGCCTAGTACATACTTTAGTGGATAAGTTCTTAATATACTTGCCTAAATGTGTGCTAGCTTTTCCCTATTTGCATATATATGTGCGTGTATTTTGATCTCGTTTTTCGACCATGTTGGATTGCCTTTAATCATTTCTCCACATTAATTCTTTTTCAGTGATTTACGTGTAGTACTCTCCACGTTAGTATATAGATAAAAAATCTACTGCAAATTTTTCTTTATCAAGTTTTAGCTTGTTTACTTTTCTTTCTTTCGTTTTTCTTATATTTTTTTCTTTTATTTATTAAGAAAATTCATTTCGAAATCTTGTCTCCTTACAAGTTGGCCTCGTTTATTGGTTCCATCTGACTTCCGCCTTCCATCCACCGGTTTAATGTCGTCTTTGCCTCTTGTCCACTTTCTTTTTGCTCAAGACTGTGCGTGTCCCATTCAATTTGATCAATGACTTGATCAGTCGGCCAGAAGATTTACATTTAGAAATTGCCCGATTAGAAAAGAGCACATCAGTGCCATAAGAAAGTTAACTGCGACACAGCAGGGAAAAAACGATGACAGAGAAAACTTGCACCCTATTACTATATTCAATGAAATCATATATATATATATATATATATATATATATATATATATATATAAGAAAAAGGAAAAAACAAATGGGTTAGCGGTTCACTGTTTGCAGTAATTTAACTTTTGAAGAGTGCTCGATACTTAGTCCAGCATTTTATAAAGTTATATTTTTATATTACTCTAATAATGTATACTTTTAATAATCTATAGTTATTACATATAGACATAAGGTGTCGTTTAAATATATACATTCTAGTATTTTTGTTTTTTTTTTTAATTTTCCATTATATTGTGGACCAAGCATGTGAGCAATGATGTGGTTTTGGAAAGGATGGAAACAAAAACGAAATTTATATTGAGCCTCAGGAAGAGACAGTTAAAGTTCTTGGGACATGCAGTGGGGGAGGATGGCTTAGAGAAATTGATACTAACAGGCCAGATAGAGGGGAAAAGAGACAGAGAAAAGCAGCAGAAACATATTTGAAGGGCTTGAGCAGGTGAATAATAAAACAGGAGTTGCGTGATGCCACAGAAGAAAGTGTGATCAGCGCCACCAGGAAAAGGGAGACGTGGAAGAAAAATAATTGCTCACGTGCTGAAGGGACAAGGCACATAGAAAAAGAAGATTAAAGGAAATTGAAATCATATAATAGTGCGCATGCGTGGTTTTTTGTAGCAACCTACTTGACTGCCTATGTGTATGTTGGTCGATTACGGCAGGGGTATTCAAACTGTGGTCCGCAAGGATAAGATGGGGGGAGGGGTCCGTGGATTAACTCATCACGTGAAATTATTATCAGCAATATCGCCACGAATCGACAATTTGTGTAAAGCCAAACAAACATATCCTTCTCACTAAGTGTGTTTTAAAAAATCCTGTGTGTAATTGACAATAAAACTATTTGTAAAGTACTATTACTGTTTTCATTTACACGAAATTTTAAATTTTAAGTCAAACAAAATTTAATTTTGTTACATTTTGCATCAACATGCAGTATTAATTTATTTTATGTGAACACTTACGTCTAAAGTAAGCTTAAAACCAGTTTTTACTACGTTAATCCAAAACTAATAGCTATTTTAGATAGAAATTTATGTATGAATTTCATAAGCGTTTATAGTGGATCCCTATACCAAATCTTGTAATATAAAGGGGCCCGTAAATCAAAAAGTTTGAAAACCCCTGGGTTACGGGTTCTAATATATATATATATGGATATTTGTCAAGAACAATTTTTAGATGTCATTTTCCGTAAAGAGTGATGAAATGTAGAGAAATGTTGAGATGAATTCTTTCTTTGGTTTGATGTTATATATATATATATATATATATATATATATATATTATATATACTTAGTTATATAATGTCTGTATAGTGGAAGCATGTATATATATATATATATATATATATATATGTCTGTATAGTGGAAGCATGTGCCTATATATATATATATTTCGATCCTGACCAGAAGCAAATGGATGTGTGTAACACACTGATGAGCTGTGATACAGCGAAACAGGCTTGAATGTGGACGACTAATATATTATGCTTTCATTACGATTGAGCTCTCTAAAGAAAATTTTAAAAATAGTTTTCACTTCTGCAATATATGCGTGACTCTTCAGAAATGACTTGCGTACTTTCGGTGACTGTTGTGCGTTATACACTGCTTATATACAACACTTTCCTTTTTTCCTTTTTTCTGATTCCATGCGCCTATGTCTATGACACCAAATAGGTCAAGTTTCAATCCTGGCCAGAAGCAAGTGAATGTGTCTAGCCACAATGATGAGCTGTATGATGATGACATATATATATATATATATATATATATATATATATATGTGTGTGTGTGTATGTGTGTTTGTCAGGATCGAAATATATATATATATATATATATATATATATATATATAAATGTGTGTGTGTGGATGACTAATATGTATACTTTTAAGTAAAATGTGTAAATGCACCAAACACCGTAGAAGATATATACACACAAACATGAAATGCACTCAAATCTCTCTCTCATATATATATATATATATATATATATATATATATATATAATATTTATTAATAAATTATAACATTGATATGTTATAATATCACTACAAAAGTAGCTATTTTGTTTCGACACTTTTTGTGTCTTTTCAAGTGATGTTGTTATTTCGAAATGAATGGCTTTAAAAGGTTAAGAACAAGCAAGACCTCTTTCATCAGGGAGGCATTATTGTATGTACAATGTGGACCAATCAGAGTAAAGCAACTTTTACTTTGGAGAATATGTGCGAAGACTTAAAATTAATCTTGGTGGACATTGGTATTAAAATTTTATAAAATTAAGATCAGCATTATTAATTAACTATTATATCTACTATATTTTTGTTGCTAAAAAAAAAAAAAAAAAAACTATATATATATATATTTTAACAATTTTGTACATTTAGAAAATTATTCATATTTTAGACGGAGGAGAGAAAAAGAACGCATACATGAATAAACTTACAAACATTCACATATGGAGAAATATTCACAAACATTAGTGAGAAAAAACATATACATAGTAATACACCCATGTATATATACATACACAAATTTCAAAATTTAGTCTTTATCGAGATGTCAATTTGTCTGTTAACTTTTAGGCAGACTAAATTGCTACATATTGGATACAGTCACGGCGGATTCATAAAATCACTGGCCTCATATGAATGGGGTCAGGATAGACATAATCATATTTCAATGCATGAACACATAAGCGGGAATAAATATATACCTACGCAAAAACATAAAACAAACTTAAATGCGTATGCATGTGCAAAACGTCATACATATATATATATATATAGAGAGAGAGAGAGAGAGAGATCAATACTGTTCATATGAAGTTATGACTGTAAGCCTCGGTTGTTTAGCTCGCGTGTGCGTGTGTCTCTGCGCATGTCAATGGTTGTATATATGTAAAATTATGTCTGTGTATGCGTAAGAGGCGTCATGACAAAAATACATATTCCCACCAAAGTCAATTCCACCTTCAACAAAAGTTCATCAATATACGTATCTCCATATACATCCTGTATTTTGAAATAAAATTAAACAGTTAGTTAGACGATCAAAAAAGCATGAAACTTAAGAAATCTATCTATCTATCTATCTATCTATCTATCTATCTGTCCATACATACGTACAGATATAAATATATATACACACTTACAAATATATACAGAAATATACATAAATATAAATACATACACAGAAATATACACAAATATATATATATACATATATATGCATATACATATACACACACACATACAAATATATACGTATTACATATATATATTAAACACATACATACACACACATACGCAAACAGACATATATATAGAAACATGGACACTTTAACAAACATATATACATGTGCGGACATATACACAAATATACAGACATACACAAACACCTGCATGTACACATATACACACACACATATATACACACACATATATACACACACACACACATACACATACATATATATATACATATATGATCGTATAATACGTTTTTAATTCATATTTTGAAATCACTTGTTTCTGATGAAGGACCGAGGGCGGTCAGAAATATAAAACAATAATAAAATATGTATATATACATACACACATATACATATATACACACGTACACATATACATACACACACACACATATATATATATATATATACATTTTCAAATTCGAAATTTTTTTAAAAAAAATTCCTTCGCATACACACATATACATATACAAAAATATACAGACAAACATGTAAAGCCTACACACATATACAGATGATTACAAATATTTACAAATATATATATATATATATACAAATCAGTAATTAAAGCAAATCTCAATATGTCTACAAGCACAAAAGGACAAATGTACACTTATACATACATACGCACAAAAATATATACATACATATATATACATACGCACACACATACACATATACTTATACACATACATACACATACATACATACATACATATACATACATGCATATACAAACACATACAAACACGTACATACATAAAAATATATATATATATACATAGATACATAAACTAATATTTAAATATTAATTTGCCTATATCCGATGGGTACCTCCACCCGACCTAGACGCCCCAATAATAACCTCCCCAGATACACAATCAAGCACATATCAACACAACAAAAACTTACAAGCAAAGAATCCAATACCGAACGCCAACCCAAATAGCCATGAGGCACTCAGTCCGACATCGATCATTGCGTCAAAACATGGCAGAAACTATACCAATATAAGTCATTCGGCCGGAGTGTAACACGTTTCACTATAGTAACGACTGACAGACCAACAAATAATAACCATCATACTCGAGGCCAACATCTCACATAATTTCTTAACTATTTATAAATTCCCTGCCCTGCAAAAACCAATGTCGGGCAGAGCACCACACAGCCACACAACCCGCCTAACAATATTAGGTCTAATGGCTGGCAAAAATAGTATAGTATATGACGAACAAAGTACCCAGCAGAGTTAACCAGAACGTCCAACCCGAATAGAAACACCTATCAAAAAGACAGTTGAGGATATTTTTCTTAATTACTTGAAAATTACAGCCCGTATTTTAATGTAAATGCTGAACTATGCTTACAATGAACTGTGAGCTCATTCCTCTGGTTTAACAGTTTAACCTTATCCCTAAATTTGATAATTTCTAATTTTTCGTTGAGACAGAGGTAGCAACGTGCACGGAGAGAGTTACAAATTCGGGCCTTTGTAAGGATTTTCCATTTAACAATGGGTGTTTTGTTTTTTTCCTTTAAGGACCAATAGTATTTAGATAATGAGGTGCTGTGTTTATAGGAATTATTACTGAAAGATAATGTATGTTGATACCACCGAGTTTTAAACGAGTTCTTAGTCGAACCGATATAAAATTTTATATTACTAGGATTTTCAATTGTGGATACGGTACAAATATAAACTATGGAGCTAACTAGACAGTTGTTATGTAAAGGGCAATCTTTAGGATTTCTACAATTACAATTGCTGGTATTAGTACCTTTGTCTCTGGTACGATCACTTTATTACTAAATCTATGTGAATCGAAGAAGAACAATTATTTTACGTTTCGGCTTCAAGCAATACTTCATGAGATTAAATTAATATTTTTCATACCATTGTAAATGCGTAAAAAAAGGATTGGTACGGATATCTTCTTTTACAGTATGCTTTGCGTATTAAGGTAGTAGTTTTTCAGTTATGAAAGAACAACATATATATATATATATATATATATATATATATATATATATATATATATACGTGTACATATTTTCATGTGAACTTCATGTGTTTGTCTTTAGTTAGATATATAACATGCTAGTTAAGAAAGTAAAGTAAAATGTACCGTAAATAAACTCGTAAAATTATCTATCACATAATAAAACTATTTTCACATATTTCTCTTACTCTCACTCTTCCACTCAAATATATATGTGTGTGTGTGTCTGTGTCTATATATATATATATATATATATATGAAATGGCGTCGGTCGGGTTTCAATCCTGGGTAAAAAAAAGCGATCGGCGTCTATCCGTACTGATGAGCTGTGATACGGCGAAACAGATCTGTCTGCGGATGACAATATATATATATATATATATATATATATATATATATAGAAAGAGAGATAGAGCGATAGATAGATACATCGATAAATATAGAGATAGATATAATTTTTGCGTGCTTCATAAACATGTGGAAAATAACAATTCTAACCTTTTTTTTTTTTTAATCGTTTCATCTTAAGCAAGGCGCTACCGCCACTTGTGCGCACGTGAAAGTTTAACTACAAGGTGTGCAATGAGAAGAGCCGGTTACATGGGTGTCCCGGTGTGAAGACAGCGGGAGTAGAATGAGAAAGGAAAAGAACAAGATGCACGTTCTGATGAGGAAAAGACGAATGTAGGGCTGGAGTGAAGTGGACAAGATATGGGAGATGACATTGCATTTAAATGTTTGGAGGTTGTCGTCGTCAGGGAAGCAATAATACGGAAGGAATTTCAACAGGCTGGAAATGCAAGAAAGGAGGCTGATGAATTAGAAGTGGAGGCTTCATTTGCTTGATTTAACTGTAAAAGTGTGGGAGCTTGTTGCTAGTCTTGTTGCTCGAGTAAATTCTTGTGGAGTGGGCATCAGTGAGTTAAACTCGTCGAATCAGAAGCCGTAAAATATCTGTAGAACAGACAAAGGAAAGCCACATCTCGACGGTTAAAAAGTAGTTGGGTCGAGCTGCCAGGTCGGGACCCATCGCATTAGAGATTCTTCTTTGGGAGCCTATCGAGAACCCTGAGATGAATAGCAGATATGAGTATTTAATGCACGGTCGTATGGTTGTTTTGTATATGTGCAAGATGGACATAGGTTGAAAAAAATCCCTGGTCGACACAGTGACCCAATCTTTCTAGCAGTGGATTTAGCTATTTATAAAGTGATAATATGGTGAATTGTATTTTGTTGGATAGAGGCAGTTATAGAATGATTTATGCAAGATTTCTATTTTTATCTGTCTATCTCTGTCACACGCGACACACACACACACACAGCCATAAAATTGGCAAGTGGGTATTGCGCTACACTAACACAGATATTGTAGTAATTCTCCTTTTTTTATCTAATCTGATTTTTTATAAAGAAAATTACAGAAATCAGCTACTTCCGAGGTCGATACAATAGGCCGGCCAGTTTTCCAGCATCTTTAGCAATGGTGATTTTCTAAGCGCAGCTTATATGTGGCACAAGGCGAAATGTCTATGGCACCCAGTTAGAAAAGAATTCAATAAATAATTGTAATTATTCTAGCGAGACAAGCTTGCTAACCTCATGTAGGTGCAAAAAAATAAAAAATTGTGACATGTTAAGAATATACTTGTCCACCTTGTATCGTTCCAATTTTAGTACATGTACAAGCATTTTCGGCAATGGATTGAATCTACGATTTCCCGTTGAGATTTGCAGGGTACTTGAGTCGCAAGTCAGGTTCAAAGCATCGGGCCCCATTGTGAGTTCAATTGTTGATCGAGTCAGAAGAAAACTAACTAAAATATGATTGTTGATAATGAAGCAATACGATCTTAGAATTTGAGTCATTAAAAGTTACAAACCTGTTAGTTTTAGATTAATTTATTAGTGCAAGATCAGTAGGAAGACCTGCGTCAAGCTATCACATAATATTGTTATTTGAAAGAGCGTACATCTGCAAGGATCTGAAAATGTTCTTAGGCAGATCCTTAATAAAAATCAAAAGAAGACTTTGACGAAATTGAGAGACTTCAGAGGTAGCAATGTAAAAAGAACTTCTTGAAGAATGTCTATAATTTAATGCCACTGTTCTGCAAGCAACAGATGCGAGTGAATTTTGTGCTTTCGAGCTTATGTCAATGGTTTGCAGTCAGTATCATGTACTAGAAGTATTTAAGATAATGAATCTATTTAAAACCAAATATAGATAAATATTTCAGTGTATATTAATATATATTATTTCGAACACATTTCTGCATCTACACCTGTTGTGTTCATATATATATATATATATATATATTACTTGAGCAGCAACATTTCTTTTAACATCTTTCATTGAATACGGCCGACATTGAAGATTTAATTACATTTTTGTTAAGTGATTCCTGCATCCTAACATTTTTTGTTTTGTTGAAGATAAATTTGTTTATAAATTTTATCGTCCCAAGCACTTTCGCCCACTTCTATAGCCATTTTTAAGAGTGCTTATATCTCTTCTGTTGCTATTGTTTTGACCATTATGTAGGAATTTATTTTGTTTCGTTGTTGAAAAAAATTTAACCCAGCCTTATATATATATATATATATATATATATATAACACTGGTACGTGGCCGAGTAATTAGAACTTTCGCTTTCTGAACATGACTCCTTGGTTCACCATGGTCGATTTGTCACGAAGGGGACTTTGTTATTATCGGTCTGGAGGAGGTGATTCAGGAGTACGCCACTTTTGGAAATATCCTGAATGCCATACCACGGGTTGACACAAGCCTTATGAGTTATAGTTAGTAGACGGCTCTCTTTGAGGAGCCGTCGATGGTTAGAATAGCTCGAAGTTGCTAGTGATTGTGACCGAGGGTTTAAGCGCCCTGGAATTGTTCAAAATGTTGTTCATGCTAGGTAACGTGCTCTCTCACAGAAAGTGTAAATAAGATCAACTCAGCATAGGTGGGCTTTGTCAATGTTGAACAAACACAAGTGTGCCCGAGCAGGATTAGGTAACTGCCTCGGTAGACGGGTATCCTCCAATTCAAGTGGCCAGCCCTTGTATATATATTGTTGTGGAATAGCTTTTAATCTCGCTCTTCTGAAGGTCAATTTAATAAAATATTAATGAATTTCAATATCTTTAAAATACATAAAAATATTTTTGGTAATATGATTTTTTATAGAAACTCATTACATATACTCATTAGTACACTCACAATACTACCACACACAATCACACATACATATATAAAAACTCATTATCATAGACTACTATTTAAAAAGATTATTTCAGTTGCGTGTATATGGACACAAGAGTTTTCTTACAAAACAACATATTTAAAGCATTAGTCGTTCATTGTAACGAGACTGGCCCCAACTTTTATTTAAAAATGTTATTCAAATTTAAAGAGAAGCTATTTGCTAAGAGGAAAATATGTAGGGAGTTATTTAATCGGTAGATTATTCATAGTAACTTTGAGACCAACTTATTACAAAGTTTCACAATTTTTGGCAGCTCTTCCATGATCACAACGTCGTGGTATATTTAATGTGATAGAAACAAGCAAACAGAAGAATAATCTAAATGAAATCAGCTAGATCATATACCCAAAACGCATATTCAAAAAAATCAAAATTTAAATCTAAAATTCATAGCGTGTCTCGTTTTTGCGCACGTGTAGTCGCACAGTGTTAACATAAACTGAGTCCGATGAAGTTTTAGAAAATGCAAAGCATTTCGCGGAATAATTCTTTTTCCTAAAAGACCAATATATGAATTTATATTTTAATCTTCCTTTTGTTAATGAAAGTGCGTAACGATTTCCAAGTATCTGAAAAAAAAAAGTTTTATCGTTTTGCAGTAAAATATGTCTTGAACATATACACAGAATGTCTTTCCACACACGTGTTTTCTTTATTATCCGTTAATTTTCATTATTTCTTTTCAAAACAATGGATTTCCCGTTACCATGTATACAGTTTTCTATCCAGTGTAATATTTTTCCTACATTGATTGTCCACCGAACATAAATAAACTAATAGATTTATGTAACCCATACCTGCGGGGAGTAGAAAACGATTTCTGATTTCAAAAGAAATACGGGGAGATATTTCCACAGTGAACACTAAATTTTCCCTAAATCTCGACTACAGCCACTTCCCCACCGACGAGATGTGGCCTCCCTTTGTCTGTTCTATAAGTACTTTCATGGCTTCTGCTCAGATGAACTTAAGTCACTGGTGCCTCCTCAACAGGTGTTTACTCGTGCAACCAGATTGGCAAGTGGGTCCCACCCATTCACAGTTAGGTTAGCCAAATGCAGACGACAATTCTACTCCTGCAGCTTCTTCTCTCGCACTTCCCGCCTGTGGAACTCGCTCCCATATTCTTGCTTTCCTGACGGCTACAACCTCCAGAAATTTAAATACAATGTCAATACTCATCTACTAACCACTTGACTCTAGCCTTTCCCCCACCCCGTATATCCTTCCCTTTCTCTCCCCCCTTGCAACTGTCATCACACCTGCATTTTCATCCTATTGCTTCTTCCTAATTGGTTTGTAATCCTCTTCTCCCTCCTCTAATTAATTTTCTTTCAGTTATGTAGCCCCCCGCACATCAGTGGCATTTACGCCTTGCCCGGGGTGAAATGATTAAAAAAAAAAAGTCTGAATGGAAACACTAGGTAGGAATTTGAACTCTGTTAAATAATTCCCTTTTCTCGCCGATATATTCAGATATTTTTATAAACATGTACAAAACCTGTAGTGTGTAAATCAAGCATATATATATAGTAATATATGCGCCCAAATATATACTTTTATTCAGCTTACTCGTGTACAAATAACTGTGTCTAGGTGTGTTTTCTGTTATTAGGAATGTTTACCATCACAACCAAGCGCTTGTATAGCGAGCAACATCTCAAAGATTGAGTGATATAGAAAGCTGCTCAGAAGTGTAATCTCTGCGCCTCACCGTTTCGCGCCTTCGCTGCTTTGTAATCATTACGGCCAAGTCAAGTAGACAGACCGGAAGCAAATCAAACTTATCGTTCCGTTCCTAACTTATTTATCCGCTATGTTCAACTTCCGCAAACTAAACAGAGCCGACTTTAGATACTTTATGATTGCTTGGACGTCACATTGTTTGAGAGGCAGGAACAGAAGTAATTGCGATAGAGACCGAAACATTTATAGTTAGAATTTTGATTAAGGCAACAGAGATAGAGAGAAAGAGAGTGAGAGGGGTTGTCAGAGAGAAAGCAAATAAGAAAGAAAGACGTCAACACGAAAAACGAAAATAGAGTAAGCCAAATCAAAAACGAGAATATAAAATGTGTATAAACTGCGCAGCACAGGTGGTAAATTGAGGGAAAAGAAAACAGTGCAGAGTTAATATGAAGGAAGAATTCGTAGAAATAAAATAAGTTAAAAAGTTGAAAGAAAGTAGAAATAAGGAGAAAGGTATACGAAATTAATGAACAGAAGAGAAGAATCTGTATTAACGAAGACAATAAGGAGCAAAAGGGCACAAATTAAGCTAACGGGAAATAGGAGCAAATGGATTGGAAAGAATTCGAATAGAATGAGAATTAGAGAATAAAAGCAAGAGGAAAGGACTGGGAAAGAAGCAGAGAGGAAAGTAAATACTGAAATTCTGATAATATTAGAATCTAAAGAAGATAGAGTACCTGAGAAAATAGTTTAAATAAAGCATATGGCAACTACATACATGCATACACACATACATAAATGCATAGATACATACATATAGATACACACACTCACGCGCATTGGATGGAAGAAAAATTTTAATGATTTCCAAAGACTGAAACTGCATAAAATATACGTTAAGGTTATTTCCTAAGTAGCTAACCTAGAGCCAAAGGACCTACTAGGCTTCACCTAATGGTTCATCAGGGCAAGTGATATATATATTGAGAAGAAAAATCGACACATAGTTTTCCTCTTAACATTTTTGCTTTGGATAATATCCACTGGGTCCTTTATTTTATTTTTTTTATTGAGATATTTTTATATTAATGAGATAAAAGCTTTCGTATTATACTTCCGTCTTCATTAGTTGCCATTATCTCCCATATATGTGTGTGAAAATATATATATATATATATATATATATATATATATATATAATCATATGCAAACAAGCCTGTTTCGCTGTATCACACATCTTCAGTGCAGCCAGATTATCCGTTTAGCTTCGAGAGAGAGAGAGCTATTACAAGCGACATACATCTAGCAGGAACACTAGGGTTTAGTAAAGAGAATGTGATATATATATATGTGTGTGTGAGAGAGAGAGAAAGAAACAAAGAGAAAGGAGTTTGGTGCTAATGTGAGACGAAAAAAAATTAATAAATATAACACCATACAGTAGTATGCAAAATCCGAGAAAATGCAGAGCTATATGGGTATGTGTGTGTGTGTGTGTGTGTGTGTGTGCGCACGCACGCGCGGGCGCCTGTGTCTGTAAGGAGACTGACACACGCACATAGTGGGGAAGATACATTAGCAATGCGAGGCAAAGTAACGTAACGTCAGGGGGAAAAGTGATAAAGCAAAACTTGATAGAGAAAAGGCTAGAAATTATTTTTGTAGATATACAGGCGTTGAGAATAGAGCGAAGAGTCTCTAAATAGAGAAGTTTAAAAAGCACAAGAGGAAGAGAGCGAAAAGCTGAAAATAAAACGAGATAAGTTCTGGATTTAGCGTAAAATGACGAGAAAATTGGGGGTAACAAAATGAACAAAAATGCTGAAAAATAACGAAAAAAAAAAGGGGAGTGACAAGAAAAAAAAATAACAGATATTATCGTTGTTCCTTAGAAGGGAGATGAAGAAATCAGAGGTGTTTAGACAGCAGGCTTTACGGTGTTGATTTCCAGAAGAGAGTAAAATTGGCCGGGCAATAAATAGAGGAAGTGGGCGAGTAATCTGCCATATCGCATTGACACCGACGGTTGTAACTCCACTATCTTTTTCATTTCTAAAGAGGTGTTTCTGTTCCAGTTATGTAGGCGAGCTACGGACATTTGACTAATATTTGCTTTTAGAGATTGTCTGAAGAAATCTTCTACTCAGCTCCGGTAAATACTGGCCCATTTTAGTCCATCTACTTTGTATAACAAATATTTGTTTATTAGTAAATCTCCGTACTAATATTGTACAATTTCACTATATCATTACCGTCATTATTTTCAGATGTTCAGTGCTTTGTCAATATTTTCTTTTTTCTATATTTTACACTCTTATGCAATTTTATCAAATTTTATTCTTACACTAATTTACCTATACATGCACGTATGACAGCAATAGTTAAAAGGTTTTAATATTGACATACATTGATAGAATAGTTTTGAAATAAATACTCTCTATTATAATAAAAACCGTCGTGTGCACATATATATATATAACTTTAATCCAAAAGGAAAAGCATGAAGGTAAATCCCAAAGACCCGATCCTAGTTAATATTAACATTTTATATTAAAAAATGATACAGGTGGAGGGCTCAAGGTAATTAATATATAAATTACAGAGTCAATTATAAAATAAAATAAATTTCGAAGTTCAAAATTTTTGTATGATCATTTCTACATGAAATCCCTGAGAGAGATTTCACATTTTATCGGCAAACCTTTATACTCAAAATATTTTTAGTATAAAGGTTTGCCGATGAAATGTGAAATCTCTTAGGGATTTCATGTAGAAATGATCATACAACAATTTTGAACTTCGAAATTTATTTTATTTTATCTCTCTCTATATATATATATATACACATATATATTCTTCCTCTCGCGCTTATGAAAAGAGAGACAATAGCAAAGCAGTGTCGATTCAGTTTATTAAAGAAACAATAGTGAGGAAGTACCGGCTCAGTTCATTCTCTTTACTACTATTTGTAAAAGCGCGGTGGATGTGCGTTGTGGTGCAGTGGATATCGGCTCGGAACGACAAATCGGGAAGCCGAGTTCGAATTACAGTTGAATTCCCTGCATTCGCTTATTCGGCACAAAAAAAAACCCTTGAGAAAGGCGTTAATCCGTCTCTTCCCAGAGTTATGGATTAAATAATAAGACGGATTGGGTTCTATATCCTGGGCTGGCAACCAGTCAACCGCCGAAAGCAATGGCAACTTCTTACAAGATAATCTCTTGCCCAGGCAATCATGTCTCTATCAGTACAAGATCGCCTAAACTGACTGACTGACCACGTGTTTAACAGTGCCTTATTTTTAGGTTGTTTTTTTTAAATAACTATGTCGTGGAATTGTCAAGAATATATATATATATATATATATGTGTGTGTGTGTGTGTGTGTGTGTGTGTGTGTGTGTGTGTGTGAGATTAAATAAATTGCAAAACTTTGCTATATTTTTAATTAAATCCGTTCATACTCACTGATAATCTTTCGCGTGTTATCATAAAAAGATATCAGTAATGAACTGTAAGTTTGACAGTTATTGTTATCATTAATTTATCAAGGTACCCAAGTACTTTCAATCTCTTTCCGAGATCATCTTCAGGAGTGTGAATTATGGTAAAAAAAAAAATAACCGCAAAACTGTGTTCCTGAAAATTACTAGAAAATTTTCTTCTTCAAATATAACAGTTGACCAATTGCTAGCATTCATTAGAACGTGAAAATTATCGAAAATAGATATTTTTATATACTGTAATGTCATGGTCATGCACGTGTTAAAGCATGAAAAAACTGTCTTTTTACGAGCATTTTAGAACATTAATACAGTATTCATAGCTGATTCTATTAATTTACGCCTTAAGTGTTTTAATGAATATTTCCTCGAGAATCTGTACTTTGATTTTGTTGTTTTCTTGGTGTAGGATAGTTGTGTTATCGATCATTATGTTTTTATATTGTGAGTGTAGACAAGATTGTTTAATAGATGTCTAGAAATAGATGAATGGTTAGACATATATAATGTCAGACGTCTTGTTATGGTAGTTGTTGTAAATCCAACATGTATATTTGTTTTTTCTCATACATTCTCCCAAGGGACATTTGAGTTGATATATAATGTTGGTTTTACGTAACAGTTAGTGGGGAGGAGCTATTACGGATAATTAAATTAGTAGTATTGTACCTTTTATAATATCTTATGAATTTTAATTTTTTATTAGGATCAACTGAAGATATATTAGTATGAATAAGATTTTTTTCATTTTGTTTGTAATTATCATGCACCTGGTTGCAACAGAAGAGTTTGAGATATATATATATATAGTCATCCGCAGACAGATCTGTTTCGCTGTATTACAGCTCATCAGTACGGCTTAGGCTCCGGTCGCTTCCTAACCCAGGATTGAAACCCGACCGAATTGGCGCCAGTCGGCGATCCTACCCCTAGGCCACGAGCGTCCAGTAGAAGACAGGCTTTTTAGCGCGCATAAGCACGCCATATATATATATATATATATATATATATATATATATATATATATATATATATATATATATATATATATATATATATATATATATAGGAAAGAAAAAATGCTTTCCTTCCAAAACATTAATTTAAAACAGTGCTCGATATATATATATATAATCAAGTCTGTTTTGTATGTAAAATATCATTTTGCATATAATATAGACACAGTTTTTTTATACTTATTTAATCCTAGACATCATTTTTTCCTACCCAACTCCATTCTCTTCTCATAAAAAGGAATAATACATATTTAGCTTTATGTTTTTACTTTGACTTTGTAGAATTTTCTTTTGCTTAATTCTTGTTATGTCTTTGTTAAATAGTTCCTAAACATCTCAAGATTTCAATTTCAATTTTGATTAACTTTGAGACGCACCTTCGCGAATGTTAATGTTTTGCTTGTTTTGTTTTAGTCGTAATTTACTTTAAATATCTTTCTTTTCTATCCCTTGAGGATGCACTTAACAAGTTAAGCTTGGGTTAACAAAGTTTGAAAAACACGAAGCAGCTGTTTTTAAGTGAACAAATTCTGAGACAAACATTGATTAGATCAGACAAAAATGTTGCATTTATGCGAGAATTACGATATATTTAATTTGTCGTGGCTAAGATAAAAATCCCCAGGAAATTACATGCATCGATAAATATAAGGACGAGTGTACATATATATACTGAAGTTTAAAACTTTCAGGCCATCAATGGTAGTTTTTTAAACTGGTCCAAAATGTAGTTGTTTTGTACTTTAAATAAAAGAAAATTATTATATTTGTTTAAGAAAAAATGGTATATGTTTTTTTATTAGAATTATTATATGACAATGACCAAAAAAAAAAAAAGGTTTGTTTAATTTTGCTCTCATTCAAATATCCTCTTTAAGCCTGAATGACCACAGCACAAACTTTTTGGCTTTCGGCATAAAAGTTTCTCAATGTATAAGTTTGATAATTGATTCAATTCTCTTTTTTCTATGCTTGTAACAGTTCTTTTTCTTTCTTTTCGTTTTTTTTTTTTTACTCTTCTGTCTAGTTCATCCCATGCTAATTTTAGGAGTGGCTTCAAAATTTTCAACTGTAACATATATATATATATATATATATATATATATATATATATATATATATATGCTAAATAAAGAAGACAGGATAAAAACTACATTTTTCTCGCATAAGCGTTTCGTCCTATGATGGAGTTTATCAAGGGAAGTGATTAAATCAATTTTCTTTTAAATAAAGTATCGAAGAACAACAATTGGTGGTTACTTGAAAAAACAAACGCTCATAAGTTATTCATAAGATTAACTGAAATTATTAAACACTTAAGAACATGTCAAATGAAGAGAATTTTTTCATGTACAGTAAAATGAGAGTTTATGATATGTTAAAATTATTAAAAGTAAACTTTTTTTGTTGGGAGGAGGTTTGATTTTATTGTATACGCTGGCTTGGAAATGTATTATTTCCATTAGGAAAGGTGAAATTGGAAAAAAAAAGGGGTGTAGATTAATAACATAACATAATGCAGCACATGAAAAAAAATTCTTCAAAAAGGAATTATCAATATTTGTTTATATTTCTGAGATGAGATTGTATTTACACTATGTATATTATTCGAACTATTGTCTGCTTCTTGGTTGCCATTTTATTTTAAGAACACTTGGCCCAGTGGATATAGACGTTGTTTAGTTCAAATGACTTGGCCCAAAGAGTTGTGAGGTCAGACTGCCGCGGTGGTGAGCAAGGAACTTAAAGGGTCGGGTCAGAGGGAGACAACTCAGGACAACCAAAAGAGGCTTCGCACAAAGAATGAGAAAGATTTACCCCAGTGATCGTAATAAAGGATTCGGTTCGAAATTACTAGCACCTGAAGAAATCCAGAACGTACAACAGCCGAAACGTTGTACAAATGGCAACCAAGATGAGGACAATAGTCTGAATAATGTAAATTGTATGAATTATGACGTTTTTGTTTTTAATATTTATTAATTTCATTTAATCATATGAATAATTTATGAGCGGTTTGTACTTTGACAGAAAGTGCACAACTAGATTAATTTACAGTATATACATTATTCGGACTATTGTCCTCATCTTTGTTGCCATTTGTACGACGTTTCGGTCGTTGTATCCTCCGGCCTACTTCAGGTGCTAGGAATTTCGAACCAAAAATTTTATTAAGATCACCTGAATATATCATCCTCATCCTTAGGTAAAGCCTCGATTGGAAGTCATGAGTAATCTCTCTCTAACCCTGCAAGATACTTGTTCACCAATGCTGTAGCCTGGTATTGGACTCACAACTCTAAGGGTCGAGTTACAGGAATTAACCAACGTCTATATCCACTGGGCTATGTCTCTCAGAAATATAAACAAATAGTAGTATAATTAACCCTACGAAACCGGTAATTGGTAGAATTAGTAAGCAATTTCTAGAAAGAGTCCACCAACAAATCAAAAATAAAATATGAGATTAGCCCTATGGAGAAATACCTCCGAAGTCTTAAATTGGTTTCAACAAATTAACAACAAACATAAATCTTCATTTATTCAATTCGACATAGTGGTTTATTTCCCCTCCATCTCGAAGGATTTGTTTACAATTAGCTTGGACTTTGCTTCAGAGTTTTAAGTTTTTGGACCTCGCTAGTGTAGAAAAATATAGTGCAAAACAATTCATCCTCATCTCTAATAAAGGACAATGGATGAAATCGAATTCTGTGGAACCATTTGACATTGCCATGGGAGCAATGGATTTAGCAGGATCATCAGACTTTGTGTTTATTTTTATTTTGTACAATCTCACAGCCCATCCTGATGTCGATATAAATGATATTGGATTGTACAGAGACAATAGTCTCATGATTATTCATAAGTCAACAAACTCAAAAACAAAACGATCCGTAAACATATACATAGAAAACTGAAGAGCTTTAATCTTAAAGTAATAGCAAACACCAAACTCAAAAGATTTGACTTTCTAGATGTTACACTTGACTTAGTTTATAGTACTTACTTACCATATGTAAAGCATAATGCTATTCATATATACATACATTCTAAATCAAATCATCCACCATCCATTATTGAATTTATACCACATTCATTTGAAAACAGAATTAACATTAATTCCTCCACTGAAAACATTTTCTGTCATCATAGATATTTCTATAATATAGCCCTAAGAAATAGCGGCTATTATAGCAACGATATTCTTTTTCTTCTATGTGCCCTGTCCCTTCAGGACGTAGGCGATCATGGTTCTCTACGTCTTCCTATCCCTTGTGGTTCTTAGTATGTTTGCTTCTATTACACCTAGCAACCCCGTTCCGTAATCCACTTGATCAGTCCCTGCAAAAATGTTATCCGTTGCCTTCCTCTGTCTCTTTTTCCTTCTATCTGGCCAGTCAGTATCAGGTTCTCCAAGCCTTCTTTCCTTATTGCATGTCCCAGGAACTTCAGTTGTCTCTTCATGATGCTCACTATTAATTTCCTTTTCGTTGCCATTCTTTCCAACACCTCATCATTGCTCGCATGCTCGGTTCCCGATATCCGCAGCACCCTTCTGTAAAACCACATTTCCGCTACTTCAAGTTTTATCCTCATTTTCGATGATATACAAGTCAATCATCATACCAAGCATAAGAAAAATAGGATAATAATGGTAATAATAGTGGTACACACCACCATTTAACCAAATGGTTAGTAACATTTTAGACAATAAATTCCAAGACGAACCTCGCTGCCGAGCATGAAAAGGACCTCCACTTCGTGGTGGATTGGGGTAAGAAATGGTTCGTAAATTTCAATGCTTCCAAAACGAAGCTCGGTTATCTGTGCAGGGCCCGGAAGTTCTTTCTGTCTGAAGCTATACTGCACATATATAAATCTACCATCCGGCCGTGTATTGAATACTGCTGCCACATCTGGTCGGGTGCCCTTGCTATTCTCCTCGGCTTCTTGACAAAATACAACGGAGAAACTCTAATGTGATCGATACCGACTTGGCTGACCGCCTGCAGTCATTCTCTCACCGGCGTGACGTGGCTTCCCTGTGTCTCTTCTATAAATACTTTCACGGCTTCTGCTCCAATGAACTTAGATCACTGGTGCCCCCTAGGTACGAATTTTCACGGGATACTAGATTAGCAACTAGGTCTCACCATTTTATAATGAAACCGATAAAATGTAACCGCAATTTCTACTCCAACAGCTTCTTTTCTCGCACTTCTCGCCTGTGGAATTCCCTTCCGCATACTTACTTCCCCGACAGCTACAATCTCCAGGAGTTTAAATTTAAGGTCAATAGACACCTCCTAACACACTAACTCGCACCCATTCTCTCAAACACTCTTCCTATGTACCCCCTTACTCGTCTATCACCCTCTTTCTGACATTTCCTATAACTAACCCCTCTTTCTCATCACTTTCCTCTATGTAACCCTCTACGTTATAGTGGCAGTGGAATGTCTTGCTTGGGGTGAAATGATTAAAAAAAAAAAGAGTTCGAAAACTCATCCCAACTAACAATCCCCTTAGTAATTTTTTTAATAAAAATACACTGTAACTTAGTTATAGCCGCAACAATAATCTCAATATGATAATAAAAAAAACACAATAATAAAATTCTAAATTACATATAATATTAAAATAATCAACGTGCCACAAATAATGATAATGACACAAATTCCTGCAACTGCCATAAACCTAAAGTATGTTCTATGCCAAATAAATGCCTTACATATTCCATTGCGTACCAAGCTAGTATCACTACCAAAGAAAGTCTTAATATTACTAAACATTATATCGGATATACTAAGAATAATTTTAAGTCTCGATTTTACCAGTCTATCTTATCTTTCAGTAATAAAGCATATAGAAAGTATACCTCTCTCTCATAATACTACTAGCAATTGAAAGATGTAGATAAATCTCCTACAGTTAAATGGAAAATATTAACTAAAGCTAGAACATGTAAACCTTTACATGAAATATGTTTCATTGCTTACAAGAAAAAATCCATTTCTTTAAATTCCCCAAAACTGACTTATTAAACCTACGTAATAAAATAACTAATTTCTGTAATCATGAAATCTTTCATACACTTTAATATATCTAAAATTATCTCAATTTATTTTATATATTTTTACTCGTTTTATTACTTAAATAATTTTAGCTTATTGAAGTAGAAATTTCTAATTCCAAAAAGATTTTTTTAAATTTTTATTTGCACCTATGAACTAATTTGCTTATAACTTTTTAAAAAAATTAGCTTACTGAACAGACAATTATTTATTTCATTTTATTTTTATTTGTACGTATGAACAAATCTCCGTATAACTTTAAAAATTTAGCTTATTGAACAGGTTATTTGTTTAAATTATTATCATTATTTTATTCGTGCTTATGATAAACACCTTAAAAAAGTTGAAACATATTGAACTGGTAATTTTTTAATTAATAGTATTATATTATTATACATATGAACAAACCCCCTTATAACTTTAAACTTAGCTTATTTTACTAGCTATTTGTTTAAATTATTATTATTATTTTATTCGTACTTATGATAAACACCTTAAAAAATTGATACTTATTGAACTGTTTAAATTATTATTATTATTTTATTCGTACTTATGATAATTTAAAATTTTAGCTTATCGAATTTGGAATTTTTAAAATAATATTAATATTTTATTTATACTTATGAACAAATCCCCTATGTATATGTTTCAATATTGTAATATCTCAGTTCATTATTCATATCTTTTTGTTAGTTTTGATTTTTTTTAAATTTATTTTATTTTTTACAATGTTTAAATTTGTTTTCTTGTTTTTATTTCTTCAGTTTCTTCAGTTTTGTATTTATTTGTTTATTTATTAAAATTTATTACAAAATAATTTAAACCTATTTTACTGCTTGATGATGGTGTTTTAGCACCAAAACTTTATAGCTATAAAGTTGCAGTATGCAATTATTATTACTATTATCATTATTACAATATATTTATATTCTACTATTATATTCATCACTTCTTAAAGTAAATATTTAACAGTGGAATATACGTTCATTAGTTACAATTACTCATATTATAGCGTATCAAGGCAGCAGAAAAATATACTGTTGATATAACTGACAATGAATGTCTATTATGCTTAATCATGAGCCGTTCTCAACATCGTAGGTAATATAAGAAAGTTTTTAGTCAACAATACAATAATTCTCACTCATACACACAGTAACAAGAACCTTCAGATATTAAAGGCCATCTACATTAAATCCAAACAGCCCACACTTAATAAAATGACGTTTAAATCTGGTCATAACACATTATATTGCATTTAAATATATGGTTCTGTTATCATTTCGAGCTATTACGTGGTGTGACGTCAAAAACCGCATTACAAATTTGCGAACTGCGTTTGCTATTTTTGGTAACTGTTGCCGTTGCTCAGCGGAGTTTTATGTCGACACAAGATAAAATTCCCGCTGAAGGTGGATGTTTTTGTGTTAACGTCTTTGTAAACTTTCTGAAGATGGCTCATGTAAGACGAAAGCTTAGAACCGACTTAATAAAAAATTATCCAAATGTTGGAGAATTTTTGTCTTTATATTCAACTGAAATTAAAGCCAAAATACGATGTTTAGAACGGCTCATGATTAAGCATAATAGACGTTCATTGTCTCTTATATTTTACAGTATATGGTTAGAAAAAAATATATAAAGGAAAACTCACCGCATAATTTAGATTGGTTATAAACTATAATTCATTTCTATGAGCTAAATAAGCTCATTTCTTTAGACCACACTATGTTCGTTCCATTCGGTACAAATAGTTTCCCGGAATAAATTTTTCTTTAAAATGAAAAAGAAAATAAGTAAAAAGATATAAAAAAAATATAGACCTTGGCGTTATCTCCGTTGGTGATTTCTAGACAATTCGAGAAGAGATCATCATTCTTATATATATATATATATATATATATATATATGGTGTCCCTTTTAGAATTTGGGATTATATAAAATGGGAATATCTGGGTAACTACCTGTCCATGCAGGACGAATTTAAATAAGTTGAATAATAAAACATTTGTTTCTCAAAATTTGAACATGATATACAAAGGGATGTATATTTTGTAACTGATTTCTTAACGATTACAAAATATTCGATATGCGCTTCAACTGTGAAATGACAAACCTCAAGTCGGTAGTCAAGCTCATGCTAAACATGCTGTAGCCTTGCGTAACATTCTTCAGCGTATCAGTGATTCTCTGCTCAAGTTTCTCTAGGCTTGTAGAAAGACGTGAGTACAGACCTGTCCGTTTACATAACTTCATAAAAAAAATCACAAGGTGTCAAGTCAGGTGAACGTGGTGTCCATATCAAAAGCACATTGTCATTTTTCCTAGCACGAGCAATCTATCTTACTGGTCGATTTTGATTGAGATAAGTCCGCACAGACAGATTAGATTTTACACAATTTCTTAAAGTTAAAATTTTTTGGAACACTATATATATATATATAGTGTTCCAAAAAATTGATATAATTTTGTAGTCTAATAACATAGACAAATCTCGCTCAAATAATTTTTAACTTTTAAATTGTGTAAAATCTAATCTGTCTGTGCGAACATATCTCAATCAAAATCGACCAAGATAAGATTGCTCTTGCTAGGAAAAATGAAAATGTGCTATATATATATATATATATATATATATATATATAGTCTAACTGCGATCTAACTGCGGTTTAAGTTGTCACAATGCCCACCACTCCGGACGTAATCGTCCTTTCCCTGAGTCAGAGAACAAAGAACCCCCTTTCTACACAACTTGCTTCAATTTCCTGCATTTTGAGGAGGAATATATATATATATAGAGAGAGAGAGAATGAATGAGAGAAAGGCTCACTCGAATTTCAGCTGCGTTTAACAAGCAAAGGCTATGAATAAATGCTAGATATCCTGAAAAGATACCCTACGTGGAACTAGAACAATACAACCGGGTGGACGAAATAAGGGGGTCATTTTGAAATTCTAATGTATAACACCTATAAATAGCCGGAGCATACAACGCCCGAAATGCCGTGAATAAGAAAATAAAAATAGGAACAACAGTTTGAATAACGTAACGAGGGTAAATAGTTAAAATACTTTATTTCAGAAATATAGACAGATCAGATGTGATGCTTTGAATGTTTTTTTTTATAACATACTTTGATTGAGAATGTCTTCATCTGCGTAACGCTTTCAGATTTTATAAGTCTAAGTCATGTTTTACTGTGTAGCATCATCGTTTTCAAAGAATTTACTAAAATGAATCATGAAACATATACTGCGTATAGCAACGATGTGTTTACAAGTGTAAATTCAATTTCTCCCTTTTTCTGATAGGCGATACGCACTTATTCTTCAAGACACGATCTAATTAACCAGATGGTTCGACTGAAGTGTAAGGTAGCACATGCGTTAATCACTCCATAAAAGCTTCCATCATAGAAATGCTGACCTTGTTTGAAGCCTAGATTTACACTTTATTCCTTTTTCCCGCACCTTTAGCCATATTTTCCTTGATACGAGCTTTGGCTTGAAAAGCGAAGAGAACAAGAAAGAAAGGTTATCTGAAGTTTTCGCTGAAGAATCCTTCAACGATGACAAGCGGAGCATTAAAACATTTTCCTCCTCAAAATGCAGGAAATTGAAGCAAGTTGTGTAGAAAGGGGGTTCTTTGTTCTCTGACTCAGGGAAAGGACGATTACGTCCGGAGTGGTGGGCATTGTGACAACTTAAACCGCAGTTAGATCGCTAGCTAATTCTCACCGATGCTAACCATATACGCTAGAAATGTATAAAGCGTTGAGATAACAGGTGGGAGGGAGATACCTGCGTTTTAGAATGCAGGGTTGACGCGGAAATAGAAACGATCTAGAGATGTGAAAGTGTTTTCGAAATCTTAAGTTTGTTTTGTAAACCATGAAAGATTTTGATGCGAAGAGACATGAACGTGGGTAAAATCCCCACGACAAAAATACGCACATACATGCAAAATGTGATGCAGACAAATTTATTCCAAACAATAAACGCTTACCCCAAATACTCATATTCAGTCAATTGCCAGAAGATTTATCCGAAAACGTTTTAAACACCTTTCTATGTGTGTGTGCCTGTGTCTGTGTCTGTGTGGGCGCATGCCGTGTGTGTGTATCGCTGTGTGCATGTTTCTGTATGTACGCGTGCGCAAATGTGTGAGAAATTATCATTAGCAGGTCTTCATATAATAACCTCTAGAAATGAGGGTGCAAATCCAAGAAATTAGAATCATATTGGGTGACTTGAATGCCAATGTAGGTAAAGAGAGGGAAGGGGAGACGAACGGCGTCTTTGGATTAGAAATCGGCAACAAACGAGGAAAAAAATAGGTCCAATGGTGCACAGCAAATGACCAGGTATTAACTAACACCTAGTTTAAAGAACAACCACGACGTCTGTGGACATGGAGATATCTAGGAGGCGACACAAAAAAACAAATAAACTACATAACCATAAACAGGAGATTCAAAATGCAGTGGTTCAATGTAAAGCATATCCAGGTGCCGACTGTGGAAGCGACAACGTCCCAGTCATCTGCAAACTAAGGGTGAAACAATGGAGAATGAAGAAGACTAGTGTTGCACTAAGACAGCAATACAACATGCCTATGAATGACCTCAACCTACAGAAAGAATACACTATCAGAGTGAAAAACAAATTCGAAGAACAAATTGGAAAAGAAACTTCTAAATAGGACTTACTGATAGAAATTATAACAAGTAAATAAAAATTGATTTCTTCAGCACACATGAAAACAGTGACAAAGAAAATTTTGAACCAACTTGGGATATATTTTCTCATTGGTGTGTGTAAAATAAAGCAAAAAATTGAAAAAAAAGATGTTCTTCAAATATGGAGGGAATTTCTCAAAAATACAACAGCAACAGCATCAGCAGTGGGTAGAACTCTAGAAACAACAATAAAATTTAACTGAAATAATTAGAAAAAAAACGAAAAGTTCTCCAAGTTCTTTCAGTCCCGCTACGGTGGTAAATATCATCTCAATATTTAATTTCATAGTAGACATCTGGGAATTTCAAGGATGAAATCCCCTGTGATAAGCTAAGGTGGATCAAGTTTGTGCTACGACGAAAAACAAATTTAGCCAAAGACAAATATTTCGTGGTAACGAGTTCACATATATTTTGAAGGTCCAATAAACGGATCAAACAATCTTGTGAGATTGAATATCTTTGCTAAATGTGCATAAAATTTTACCTAGCGCACCCTATATATATATATATAGATATATATATCCGTCAGTTAAGTACAATAGGTGATACAAGCTTAAGCGATTATATCTCGAAAGAGATCTGACTGACTGGGCAGAACATTTTCCAGCAATAGGTTGTCGTTACTTTCTGCGGTAGACTGGTTGCCGATCAAGGCTATAGCACCTAATCTGTCCTGTTATTTATCTCATAACTGGAGGGTATTTGTGCGTAATTAAATGCAATGAATTAAACTGAAATTCAAACTGGGCTTACGGATTTCTCGTTCTGAGTGGATATCCACTGCACCACAACGCACATCCATGCGTGTATATATATATATATATATATATATTACCCCTCTACCTTTAGTATGCATTGTATAAGATTAAGGCTCAATGTAAATGAGTCGAAAAAATTCGATAGTAGATGCCAAATCAAATATAGAATTTGTTCACAACAAATGAAAACTTAATTTAAAATCATGAAACAGTCCCTGGGCTGGAAGAACGGCATAAGCTCTAGTTAATCCGGCTGTCCTCTTTCTATAAATTCAATGCATTTACCCTTCTGAACGTTCTAAGATTGTCCAAGACATTTTACTCGCGTTTGCTGCTTTTGTTTGATTCCTTTCATGGCTCCTCCACCAAAACAGTCCTAGGAACGCTCCTCTCTCCTTCAACGAATACATGGCACAAGCATCAAAATTGGTGAACATACTTTCCTTTTTTCTCTGCCACCCTGTTGCGTTTTTATCTTACTATTCTAAGCTACCTCTCCTTGGATTCCTCATTCTTGTTCTTATTTATATTCTTTCAAACAAACATATAATGTAAATGTAAGTCATGACTGATCTATTTTCCTCCGCAAAGACGTTTTTATATTAACGACCAGTTTCCAAGATTTCCTGATATTTTAAGTCATATGTATTTTTAGTGATCTTTGCCCAATATAACACTCAAGATCTACTCATGGTGGTTGGCAACTGAGAGAGATGTGTGATAGGGCCCTAAAGTTTGGGAGCAGGAAGACCCAGTGTACATGGTGAACAGATAACGATTGACAATATATTTAAAGACAATAAAACTGTAGTGATCACCGAAGCAACTGAATCCCACTAAAAGTTATTTGAATAAAATATAATGAAAATTGTGTTTATAAGGTTAGATTTGTCTCAGTTTGAACTGTGAAATCATTCGTAGGCAAGCTGTTAATACGCATCAAATCAATTGATGGTTGTTTATTCTATGTTGTTAGAGGTTGCAGCTTCGAAACCGGCCGATTGACACATTTTCCTAACAAATTTTCTCATAAATATTCAGGCCTGTAGAATTATAGATTTAAATATATTGTTTAATTTAAAAAGAAACGAATATATATATATATATATATATATATATATATATATATATATATAAAAGAGAAATGAGGATGAGAGAAAATTTGGAAAAGATTAGGAGTAGAGTGAGGAAAACAAAGAAAAAATTGATGGATTCACTTTGCTGGAATAAACAATGAGCCTTTTGTTAAAATGGAGATGATAAAAACAAATATTATTATCCGAAAAAATGACTACAAAATAATTAAAATAAAATATTAAAAAAATCATTTTAAATTTATGGCTTTTAGATCAAACGAGAAAAACACTGGATTAGCATTGTCAAGTAGAAAGTACAATTTATAAGGAGCCATCTTTAAAAAGTAAACAAAAATATTATGGAAAACATGAAAGAAAACTGAAAAAGAGAGATAACGCCATTCAAACATAGAAACAATAAAAATGGCGGAGAATGTAAGATATATACAGGTTAAATCTAATAATAATGCAAATAAATTTATTTCGAACGAAAAAGACTAAGATTGAACTCATTGATTTAGATATCTCGTAAAGAAAACAAAATGGAGGAACTGAAAAGAAAGACAGAAAGTAGATTAAAAAATGTAGATTTAAATATATTAAAATAAAGTCTTTTGTGTTAGAAGTTGTCAAGAGTTATGCTACACTACTACTCGTCGCTGTTTAAAAGTAGGCAAAAGTTTGTTTTTAATCAGTATTTCCACACAGTAAAGATACATAAACTTTCAAAAGTAAAGCGAAGCAAAACATACCCGTTCTACCTTTGCTAGTTGAAAATAACTTTCTAATGTCTCTATCGCTATAGATATAAACACTTTGATTAGATGGATAGCAACTGATGTAAAGAAAAGCTTAGAAAATAAGAAGAATATACGAAAATTTTTCTTCATTCAGTATACTTAAAGAAAACAGAAACACACAAAAAACAAACGAATAAAATACGAAAAAAATGTATCGAAGTCAATACTTCTCTAGTAAGAAAGATTTTTAAAGGGCAAATTTACCTACTTCACGCCTAATGACTTTTGCGTTCTGGTGTATTCTAGCCCGGATGCCAACAACGGTTAGAGAGCCCTGTATACCCTGCTATTTAATCACCATCTGAGTTGAGGGCATTAAGCGAAAGTGAACACAACAAAAACGAATGACTCCAAACTAGACGAAAATTTAAACTCGGCCGAGTACTTTTTTAAAAGACATTGGAATTTACAAACAATAAAACCTAAAAATGTGTTAAAATTTTTATGAGCAAAAACACGTTACAATGATAATTTCCATAGCAAAGCAAACAAAAACACAATGTGTATGTGTATACAGAATGGTCAAATAGTATGTGGAGAGAAAATGGAATAGGTCAGGGTATCGGTTTCAACTGGAGTCCCTCTAAATTATTTGGCCGCCGTATTTTAAGATGTGCAAGTTATTTTGTTCATGAATTACCTTGAGAAAGAAAGAAACATTTATAGCGAATATCATATAGCATTACTGGTGCGTTTGAAGGAAGAAATTGACAAAAAACGGCCACAAATGAAGGAAACAAAAGTGATCTTTCACCAAGAAAATGCACGTGTCACAATTCGATCGCAACGATAGCAAAATTACATGAATTACACTTTGAATTGGTTCCGCATCCACCCTATTTTTCGGATCTAGCCCCCAGCGACTACTGACTGTTTGCAGACCTCAAATGTATGTTGAAAAGAAATAGAATGAAGTATTGATATCGGAAGCTGAGAGATATTTTGAAGCCAAAGAAAAATCGGTCTCCCAAAAAGGCATCGAATTGTTAGAGAAGCGTTGGAATCGCACTAGAAGGAGACTATGTTGATGAATCAAGTCGAATTTTGCTTAAAACTTGCTGTTTTATTAGTTAGGTCCGAGATTTATTGAGTGATCTGTTACTGCTATATTGTTAATATGATTTTGGTGAGAATACACGCTGGAAACAAAGAAAATATTTAGAGTAAGCAGATGCTTCCATTTTAGAGATTTATTCAAGTGAAAAATAATTTGGAAGATTCAAACATTGTGTTTGTATTTATTTATTTAATTCAGTAGAAGAAATTTGTTCTGTCTGGCTGTGTATTTTCGAAATTTTCTGAACAATGTCTTTGTTTTTGAAATGTAATCTTTTTAAAGATAAAGTTACAGGTATCAATAAGTTTTACTGTGTTGTTTCGCATCCAGAAATATACCAAATAGCGAAATATGCAAACTGATTATATGCTTGATTGCCATATTCATATTCAAATATATGAATCACATGCTAAAAAAAATTATTCGTTAAAAAAAATTAAAAACACAACAACGAAATTTTATTGCGATGCTAAAATGTAAACTGCGTCTTTTTAATGTAATCAAGTATTACGAAACTTACGCATTTTACTCACTAGGGAAATAGCGCGTAAATTATTTACAATATATTGTCAAATTTTTCTAGAGGGGATTAAAAATAATAAGCTTCTCAGACACCTTGTGAAGAATGTAGTATCATGTTCTGCTACTACTACTACTACTACTAATAGTAATACTATTATTGTACATTGCATTTATTCTGTGTAGTAAGAATTATCCCGGAGTTTCAACCAGAGACTTCAAGATACATTTTGTTTTGCATCAGAACTGAAGCCTTCAGTACTAGAACGTATTTTCCGCTATGTATACGAAAAAGAGAGTTAAATGAAAGTGTTTTCATGTTAAAGTAGTTCCTTTTAGCATCCTTTTAAAAAAAAGTTGAGTGATTTATTTCAAATAAATCAAATGTTATGGCATTTCGAACTTCGACAAACTTTAAACACGATTTTTTCGTTTATTATTTTGCAGCAGAAAGTACCCTATACTTCCATATGCCTCAATCTGTACATACGTATGCGAGTTATGATCATTTTTTTTTGTAAAAACAGGGATCACACTATATATTGGTAATTTTTTAAAGTTATTAATCATATATTTTCGGTGAGCAGTTAATTAATCCTTCATATATATATATATATATATATATATAATAATAATAATAAAACCGACTCTGTACGTATTCTAATCTTAAAATATTACACAAGTAATTTTTAAAGACCACGAATAACCAGCAGAATCTAACTCCGTTATTGTCCTCGGCTATAGAGCTTTGGACAAAGAGGGGAAAAAAAAAGAAAACTGCGTAGGACCGACAATACATACAGTTCTTCACAGCAAAGAAAAAAAACCCTCAAACGGAACGAACCACCAGGAAAGAAAAGTGCTCGATACTAAACTAACCAAAAAGGGTTAACAAAAAGGCAGTCACGCAGAGCAAAAACACACGGAAAAAAATCGCAAGATCGCCAAGACCTACCGCGGTTTCGCTCAACGGCTCGTCAGGGCCCTGACGAGCCGTTGTGCGAAACCGCGGTAGGTCTTGGCGATCTTGCGATTTTATATATATATATATAGTGGATGGGATGTGCGTTGTGGCGCAGTGGATATCGGCTCGGAACGAGAAATCGGGGATCTGAGTTCGAACACCAGTTGAATTTCTTGCATTCACTTAGGCGCAAATACCCTTGGGAAAGGTATTAATCCGTCTTTTCCCTCCAGTTATGGGTTAAATAATAGGACAGATTAGGTTCTATAGCCTTGGTCGACAACCAGTCTACTGCAGAATGCAATGGCAGCCTACTGCGTGATAATCTTCTGCCTAGTCAGTCATCTCTCTTTCGAGACATGATCGCCTAAGTGTGTATCACGTATGGCACTTAACTGACTGACATAGTAGATGAGGTTTTGCTCTTTACGTAGAGACGAAAGTGAAGATACTTAGTCTGATATAGAGGCAGAGTCGGGGTAAAGAATCTACCGTTTTCGGAAGCTACCGTATTCATAAACGAATAGACAATTACGGTTTGTAAATCTTTGTATCAAATATTTTACGGTAAGTGATTTATTTTTTTCACAATTTGAGTTTAGCTTTGAGAATATATTTGATATAAAATATGCCCAGTACTACAATATTTGACTACGGTACACCTACTAGAATTGTTCACAAGCTGGTGTCACATTATACAGGAGCTATATGAAAAGAAATCGTTTTACTAAAATATAGTGGTTGCACTATGCATGAAAAAGCTTTACACACTAGTGGATACGGTAAACAGATCAGAAACGTAGCAAATAAAAAGAAAAAAAATCAGTGGTCAGTGCACGAGTAGAAATTTACGCAAGATATGAGAAAACCAACATTATTTTTAAATGTATATACTTAGTGTTACAAAGAATTTGGTTTACGTATTAATGCAGATCTTGACCTAATCTCCCATATCAAGTTTTACATTCAGTGGTCGCCAATATCGTGCAAGATGGTTAATCGTTTCTGGATATTTATCACTGAATCAGCATTTTGGGCTAACAAAATTTTTCAGTGTGCTTGATAATTTTTATTCAGCAAACATTGGTCCTGTGCAGAACCAAGGCTATAGAATCCAGTCATTTCTGCTATTCAACCTATAGCTGGAGGGAGAAGAGACAGATTGATATTTTCCCTAGGGTCAGGAAGTTAAGTGTCATACGTGATACACGCTTTGGGAGATCATGCTTCGAAAGAGACATGACTGACCACAGTAGGTTGCCATTGCCTTCTGCGGTAGACTGGTTGCCAGCCAATGCCATAGAACCCGATCTGTCATATTTAACCTATAACTGGAGCGAAGAGCCGGATTAATACCTTTTCCAAAGCTATTTGTGCATAAGTGAACGCAAGGAATTCAACTGGAATTTGAACTCGGCTCCCGATTTGTCGTTCCGAGCCGATATCCACTGCACCACAACGAACATCATTCCCAAGATTATTTGTGCGTAAGTGAATGAACGAATTCGGCTGAGTGGAAATAATAAAGTTCGCATATACTTAACGTCAGCTACAATGTAATTGAAAAAAACATTTCTTTGTAATTATTTTTCATTTCTACCTGGTTACTGCTTTGAACAATGATCTGTTTTCATAAACATGATTGTCATTACAATATCTGATTAATGCTTTTACACTCTATAATGGCACAGAAATCTCCATGACTATAAAATAGTCGGGGAACTTGCAAAGCGTTTATTCAATCACTAACCTAAGAATTAGGATTTATCAGAAATTTCAAGTGAAAACGTGACATTTTCAAGTGCACTACTCGCTATTATTATTATTTTTGAGATTATATTTCCACGGTTAAAATGAAAAATTAGGTTATGATTGAAGAGTACTAAAATTGCAAACGGCAAATTCTTGCTTTCTATAAATAGCAACATGTTTGTACATTGTAGTCTATAGACTATGGCAGACCCCAACAGAAAATTAATCTAATTCATTGCAATAGATCACATAATATAATTTTTTCCACCAGACCGGAAATCAGTAATAGTTAATAAATAATGCTGTTTTTAACAATTTTCTGTATTTTTTCGTATATTTTTATGGTAGATAGTAAAATATTTACTTAGTCTGCTCTCTAGCCTTTCTAAGAAAATTGAAAATCACTTTTGATAACCTTTACCACTGCATGGCATCATTTTTGTCTTTTTGGTGTTGTTTTCGTATTTACTTGGCTCATAACCCGGTTTGGTTGTTTGAGTTTAGTCCTTTTTGGCAGAAAAATGGTTTATTCCATTTCATCTCATGGAGATTATGCAATCCTAATCTTATCATTCTCTGAAATCTGACTAGATATAATATAAACCAATGTGAAAGTGGATATATAAAAATACTTTATCAGGTTCATGTTTAATATTAAATTTTGTTTTTTGATATTAATCTATATTTCTAATATATAGTCATTCAGTTAAGTGCTATACGTGATACACGCTTTGGGGGATCATGTCTCGAAAGAGACATGACTGACTGGGCACAAGATTATTCCGCAGTAGTTTGCCACTTGTTTCTGCGATAGCCTGGTTACGCGCCAAGGCTATAGAATCCAAACTGTGCTATTATTTAACCCATAACTGGAGGGAAGAGACGGATTAATTCTTTTCCCAAGGGTATTTGTGCATAAGAGGATGCAAGAAATTCAACTGGAATTCGAACTCGGCTTCCCGATTTGTCGTTCAGAGTCGATATCCACTACACCACCACGCAAATCCCTCAGATAAGATACTGAAATTGCCCTATTTATATTGTTCTGACTGTTATCCTCATCTTTCTTGCTATATTCACGATGTTTCTGCCTTTGTACCCTCCGACCTTATTCTGGTGATTGGAATTTTGAACTCAACCCTTTATTTTTAATCTCGTGAAGGAAATAGTCTAAATAATTTTATTTTGAATTTGCCACTTTTTATATTATTTCAATTTTTGTTAAAATTTTATGAAAATAGCCATTCAAATTGCACGATCAAAACAAGCACTTTGTTTAGCAATTAAAAGGCTTAATATGTGTGTGTATGTGATGTGAACATACACACACATACAATCCTACATACACACTTACATATATACATAAATACATACATACATTGTACTTGTTAGAAATTATTCTTACCGAGATTTTGTGCATAGTGGCGTTGTACAAATTACAGATCAGGATAGACAGATAATACGTTCTATCGCAAAATATTTCAGGCCCGCTAGTCATAGTAGAAGCATAAATCGCAGTAAGTATTTTGTGTGTTGATCATACACAAATATGGTTGAGCAAGTGTCTGCACCAGGGATAGGCAAGATGACAGAATGAGTACAGAACGAAGAAAGAATTTTTTTCACCGTCCAAAACATTAAAACAGTACTCGATATATGATGTATAGAGCTGTGAATATTTATTATAAATTATGTTTTAGAACCTGCACATAATTTGTTTTCTATATATGTCCTCTACAATCATATGTTTGTTTCAACATTGGGTGTCCAACGTATCATCAGGAGGAATAAGCAAGAACTGGAATCATCCGTTGTCTATATTTGGTTCATTATTGTTGTGGGGTTGGTTGGGGTTATTGATAATGAAGGGAATGTGTCTTCCGTGTTGACCGTTTGACTTTTGAAGAACTTAGTGTGCAAGAGCTAAATTGTTGATTAATGGCATTATCTGTTGGAATGTACGTTTTTATCGGTCGGGTATATCTTTTGGTTAGAATTTCGAAGAAAGTGGTGTGTGAAGGGGTTTGATGACTTGGTCAGTTCTGTGTGTGTATGAGGGGGTTGGGTTTGAGGAACTCATCTTGTTTGTTGACCTTAAGAATTTTTAGGACGGCATCGTGGTTAGCTAGTGTTTGATTAATTGGTGTCTGTTGTTACCAGACACATTTTGTGTATTCTCTTTCATTTAGTGGCGAGGCTTTCTTCCTCGGGGTTCCTTAGATAGACGTGATAGGTGTGGGTGTTTTTTCTTTTTAATTTTGATTTTTTCAGTACGGAATATTTTTGTATAGTAAAAATTATGTACATGTTCTAAAATATAATTTATAATATATATATATATATATATATATATATATCATAAATATATATATATATTTGTGTGTGTGCGTAATATTAAAAGAACGAATTATTTGTCTAGAGCCACCTTTTTAAAACGCTTTATCTCAGATTCACACCACATCAAATAGGACCATAAGAAGGTATTATATATATATATATATACATAAAATATATATAGTCGGTTAAATATACTCATGAAAAATAAGCAAATGACCAAACAGAATTTAGGATGTCTTCGTTGTACAAATGACTTTTCTCTACCCCTGATGTTATATATATATATATATATATGTATATATATATATATATATACGATTTTGACAGAGTGAACTTCTTTCATGTCGGCTTGATATCGTCAAAGTCAGTTTAATCTATTCCGAATATGCTTAGATGTTATTTTAGTAAATAAACTTCGTCTTTGATCTTTGGAGATGTTATTACTTCTAACATAATGCAAGTTCTTTTTATTTTTGTTTTAGCTAAAATTGATCAAAAGCTTCATTTCTTTTCATACTTTCCCTTTCAATTTGGTTTTCTCTTCTTTCTTCTTTTTTCATTCCTCTTTTTCTCCAGCCTGTATAATCTCCGTCATTTGGATTTATACATTTTTTTGTTTTTCAGTCCCACATTTCATGTCATCTGGCAATAGACTTTCTTTCCCTATGTACTTTTTATTCACTAATCTAAGTTTGACACATGTCCGCAAATATGGAGCCCTCAGCAATGATCGAACTGACCTCTTCGTATCTGGTCTATCTACTTAACCATTAACCCAACCCGAGGCTCTATATTTAACTTTACATTTTACATTATAAAAAAATTCATTTTCAATTTTAACTCATTATTCGTCACTGATTCATTTTTAGGCAGATGAAAATTACTTATAGATATAAACCTGTTATTAATAACGGTTATTGTTTTAGAAACCTGTATTTAAAACTGAGAATTTTTATTTTAGAAAATTACATCAAAATTTATTTCAATTTTCATAATTGATAACAGATTTCACAGCAATTAGTTCAATTAAAAGAAAAAAAACTTTCTCAAATTATCATGTTTACCAAGGAATAACTCATACTTTTCTGTTTGCGATTTATTTTTAGTCTTCTCTATAAATTAATAAATAATTGATGAACTATTGTATTTTCCTACTAGTGTATATCCATCAACTTTGTCTTAACTGTTTTTCAATATCATTTCTAATTATAATTGTGCAAATTCTATATTTATCGATTTTTCCCTCCAGGTTTTTTACTCTTAAGACTATTATAGCAAACACACAGCATGTAAATTCCACGAATTCAAATCAACGTCATTTATCAATCTTTCAACTGCAATTATCACGTTCGTATCTGATTCCCCCCCCCCCCACAAGAACAGCAAATTTGTGTAAGAGATCCCAGTGGAATTGGTTATATGAAAACTTCAATCTTAACCAGAACACATCAATATTTAATCGTTAATATTTCTTCCTTATTTACGGTAGCATTATATTCTACGAGATTATCATCCATTCCAATAAAACATCTAATTACTAATTGTCTATATTTCTGAGATGAGGTAGTATTTACATTATTCGAAATATTGTCCTAATCTTTGTCGCTATTTGTACGACGTTTCTGCCGTTATCTATATCCACTGAGCCATGTGTCCTTAAGGACACAAGACCCAGTGGATATAGACGTTTGTTAGTTCCTGACTTGACTCTTAGAGTTGTAATTTCAATACCAGTCTACAGCAATGGTGAACTAGTAATCAGCTGTGTTAGAGGGAGATAACTCATGACTTCCAGTCGAGGCTTCATGCAAGGAAAGGAGTTCATATACCCCAGTGATAGTAATAAAAGGTTCGGTTCGAAATTCCTAGCAGCTGAAGAATGCCGAAACGTATAACAGCCAAAACGTCGTACAAATGAAAACGAATATGAGGTTAATAGTCCAAATAATGTAAATACTGTAAAAACATCTCATTCTATGTTGATTGTCAGCCTCGACGCTGATTGGATTTTGATTTTTGTATTGTGTGAAATCAGCTGAATGATTCTGATGAATAGAGTGCGTAAGAGAATCGACACAGAGAAAGGACAAGACCAGTGCGGTTTCGTTAAAGACACCAGGATAAGGATCACAATATTCATGCTTAGAATGCTCTCAAATAAAGCAATACAAATGCACAAGGACCTGCATATGTGCTTTATAGACTACGCAAATACATTTTAATAAAGTAAGCAACAATGTCTTGTTCGAGAGGCTCGGCAACTTTAACATTTTCGGGAAAGACATTAGGATAAACAAGAAACTATATTGACAGCAAACCGCTTGCATACAGTCAGGAAATTAATTTAGAGGGTATACAAAATTAGAAAGAAGCGAAATACAAGAATGTGTTTCTATTCAACCTGCACAGTGGAACAATTCTGAGAGAAATGATGTACATTGATAGGCATGAGCAAATGGAAGAAGCAGAAGGTTTTGAGACAGATAATACGAGGAAAATATTAAGAGACAGAAGCAAGTGGAAGTTTATGATCGCCTATGTCCAGAAGGGACATGACACTTGAAGAAGAAACAGATTGAGTGAAAACTAGCATTTAAATAATAATAATAATAATAATAGCAAATCTGCTACTTAGATTTGTACATAGTAAGAAATCATTAGACAGATTGTATATATATATATATATATATACAAATTTGTTTTGTTTTTTATTAAAATTAATATCGTTTACATTGTGGAACAAAGATTTCTATGCTTCGAGATTTTTACCTCGTTGTCAGGCAATGTTATCTCATTGTAAATGCTGAAGAACTCAGAATTCTAAATCTGTTGGATTTTTCTCACTTGGATATATATATATATATATATATATATATATATATATATATATGTTGCATGTTTTATTACAAATGACAGACAATGTAATGTAGTTCAATTCTTTAGTAGTTTTTCATGTAATCTTATGATTTGTCTTCTTTTCAGAACATAAATTTTGTAAAAACTGACTTAACAAAAAAAAAAAATTATTACAAAAAATGTAAAACTTATTGCCTCGTCGTCAAAAATACGAATTTATCTGCAAGATGTAAACTACAAAGAACCAATATTATTAACAAATTTAAATCTCCTTTGAAGAACTGTTTAATAATTCGTAAAAAATTACATTGGCCACACTAACACGCGGTTGACAAGAATCACGTTGCATCTCTCAGACCATTGTTCAATTCGATCTCATTTAAACACACACGGAGACCTACCAAACGTTATCCGTAACATATTTGTTGATAATCTAAATATAATAACATCATTCACATGCAAAAGGTTAAAATAAGCATTATTAATAAAAAAAAATCTAATACTTAATAATATCAAGTATGAACGCGGCAACAGCCTGCTTACCGTGTTCAGAATATAATACACACACATGACTCTATACACATGCGTAAACACTACACGTATTCAGTCACGCGTAAAATAAAATTAATCCTCGATAATGACTAAAAGTATAGCATAGATTGCTCCGAAAAACAAAATGTTTGTACAATAATTATATAATTTATATTCTGAGAAACAAAATCTCATTACAAATTACATAAAAAGCATCTGTCATTTTTAACGAAACCTGCATTAAAGCGAGATTACTGCCCGAATCCATCACGCACACACACACACACACACATATATATATATATATACGACGTTGAAAATTTACTTTCAAAATGTCCCCGAAGATCAAATCGTAAATTCGTGTATAAAAATAATTTAATTCCAACTTTATTCCACAAACCAAATGTCCTTCAAATTAATTCCATACCTGCACAACTGAAGTTTCTTTCTACGACCATAATAACAATATCTACACTCGAGCTAATAGTGTTAGTATGGGAAACCCACTTGGACTCTGCTTCCCTAGCTACGACATTTCCCACGTAGAAAACACGATATTTAAACAAGATACTAATCCCAAAATAGATGTCCGCTACATAGACAAAATTTTCATTTTAGCAAAAAACAAACAAGAAAATCATAATCTAAAACCACATCCCAAAGAAGAAGAAACAATGTCTTTAACTTTATATTTGAACTTCGTCACAAAATAAACTCCCATTCCTAGACGTTCTCGTAGAAATCGGTAATAACACATTCAACCCTTCGTTATACAAAACAAAAAACGCTAGTAGAAACTCTTGCCACCTTAATTTTAAGAGTGAATGCTTAATTAGATATAAAATAGTAGATATAAGAAATTTCCTAAAGAGCACACGAGAAGCTATTCCCCTCTTTCTGAAAGTAGGCAATAACATAAAACAATATCAGTTAACAATGGTTTTCCTAACTATCTCTTTCTAAGGTAACAAATAGTAATAATGATCATACAGATAAAAAAATCTCTGTAACTGACATCTAAAAAAAAAAAATATATGTCAAGTATAACCAAGACACATTTCCTCTTAGAAATATCATAAAGAAATAGACAATATCACTCGACCTGAGCAAAAAAGTTCAGTTACCTGTTACAAAAAATTAAACAATTAACATTATCTTAAAAAATAACAGGACGCGTGCAAAATCAAAACTACAAAGAACCAACATTATTTACGAGATCAAATTCTATTTAAAGAATTCGGTTCTTTTTCAAAACAAATTCATAAATAATCACATTGGCCTTGCTACTTTATGACTTACGTTACATATACCCGACCATAACTCAATTAGTACACATTTAAATACACACAAAAACTACCAAACTCCATCCAAAACATTTTATTAGAAAATAAAATGTAGAAAGTATAATAACTTCATCCACTTGTAAAAATATATTAAAAAGAATCGAAATCCTAATAATAAAAATGGAAAAGACAACACTCAATAACATTAATTAATATATAATTAATAAATTACGACCATGGTAACAATGAGATGACCATGTTTGGAAAAGAAAACATAAATTTGTTTAATAATATATATGTATAATGTATTATACATATGTAATGTGTATTTTGTCAACAATCACATTTTTATATATATTTCCTTAAAGACAGCTGATAAGGTACTACGATTAAGATTTTCCTTTAATTTTTCTTATGTTCGCACAAATGTTTTTTGTTTTTTTATGGACCCAAACTGTGTAGAACCTGTCCAAACGTCTGTGTATCAAAGTGCTTTCAATGATTTTTTAGCTATTAGTTTGGGATACCCATATTTAAGTAGACGCTCCGTTAATTTGTTAAAAATTATATTTATTTACTTTCGTTTATTGAATTTCAGTATTTTTAAAAAAATAAGATATGGGTCTTTGATAAATCTTATTAAAAATAAATGATACACATTCCGGAGAGATAGGGCGTATCTTTTCTTTATAAGATTTTTGAATATTTAAGCCTGAAAACTTGCTAGGTGTTGAATGATGACTTGGGAATGAATTTCAGAAGAAGAAAATATACGATAAACGTCGATGTTTTTTTTGCACGAAATAATTAAGTCATCGCAACCCAGGATGTGAGCATGGATTCATTATTCAAACAGATGATTTATTAGATCATGAAACTGTAATTATGGTGTTATATCCGCGTGTGTACCCAGATGTATATTTATTGATATCAATAACTAAATATATATATATATATATATATATATATATATATAAGTTTTTGCTTTTGTATTTGTATGGTTAGAATGATTTCTTGGGACGGACATTTTCTTACTACTATAAATAAATGTCTTCTTAGTGAGTACACACGTGTTTGAGTTGCTATTATTCAAATTAATAACAAACAACTTAACTAGATAGAATTTCATTGAAAGAAAAATTTATTACACCCAGGCATAGTTTTTCATCGTACGCCTTCTCGGTTTTGATCGGTTGTTGTCAATTTGACAGTTGAAGAAAATTAATTTTAAAAAAATAATTATCGTAATTCATATACGGCTGTCCAATAAAAATAACGTTTATAACAAAAAGGATTTTATAAGAACATATATATATTTCACATTTATTAAGCATTATATATATATTCTTTCCCAGTTATTCTAATAAAATGATATTTGTAGAATTTTTAGTATATAAGTATGTGCATAAAGTAAGCTGAATTCCGATCATAAACTTTTATTAGTAATATAGTCAGAACTTTAATTGGGGCTTTGAGAATCTATTAAAATAAAATATGGTTGTTTATCATACTGTAAATAAACATATAACGAAGTTTCTAATACTCACTGACAGGTGGCCAAGTTCGATTCTTGCTCACAGAAGAGTAATTTAAGAATTATTATATATTTAAAAAAAGATGTTTTAAAAAGGTAGACACCCAAGCACATTATTTCCATGTGTAAGTCAAATCTTTGTCATTCAATATTTTAAAATAAATGCTAAATTCTTTAACCTTTAAGTAGGAGTAAATCCTTTCCCTTATGCCTTCCCCAAAAGATTTATCGTTCTGTCTTTATTGGCTTCTCTAAAATATAATGTATTCTTTATAAATCCAGAAAAAACAGTTGCGCTTAAATATACGATTTAATATCTTAAATATACGATTTAATATCATAAACATACGATTTAATATCTTAAATATACGATTTAATATCTTAAAAATAAAAGCTTTTTTTAGGAAACTTCTTTATTATTGTCCTGTTTTCAAATATCATAAATAATATTTCATCATTAAAATTTTAACAAATATTTCATTACCAAAATTAATTGCACCCCATCGTGTCAAAAGAAAAGCTGAAAAACACTGATATAATATATAAATATAATGTATATAAATATAATAATATGCGTATATATTTTAACTTTAGATATGATTGGCCTTATCCATAAGAATGATAAATATTAACAAGTTATTGAATGGGAACATATTGTTGGAACTTTTTAAAATTGGCAAGATATATACAAGATATAGTTAGTATTAAATTCATCATAAAAAGAAACAATGAGGAAAATTAAGCGTGTATTTTTTTCTTTTACTAATTTTCAGTCAATACGGTTTCCTTTGCGCACTCAAAATATACGGTTACTGAAATAAGTTGTCGTATAAGCTATAAGAAGAGAGGTAAAGATGTGCAGTTTATGAGGATATGATATTAGATTTGAAGATATCCAGGTTGTGGTGATTGGGAAATCAACCTCTCAGGAATTTGTTCGACGATGTAGAGATTCTTGAAAAAAAGTTGTCGGGGTGGAACTTGGGGGTTTGCGAAAATAATCGGGATCATTCGTTCCAGGGCACGTGCCTATCCTGTGAAGCCCGGCGTTAAGAATAAAACACTACTTGCCAGTTACAAAATAGCAGAATTAGTTTCGGTGGATGTAGAACTTTAACTAAAAATATGAATGTAAGCAAATTACGGAATTTAAGTAAAGATTTAAAAAAAGATCAGTTATCTCAGTGAATAAATAACTAACACCCCTTCCATCTAGAGTAATTAAATGTATGCTATCGATTGACATTTTAGAGAATATAAAATCAAAGCAATAAGCACTTTTACATAGCATCAGAAAAAGACAGTTGAAATGTCTAGAGTACATAATGGGGAAAAATGTCTTGGAAAATTTAATACTGATGTGACAGATTAAAGAAATTAACGCATGACTTAACTAGCGAGCTTGAATAAATTGGTTCTTCATACGATGTACGAGAGATAACAAAAAGACAAAAATTATTAAGCGTTACACAGGACAGGAAATTGAGGAGAGTCATTATCGCCAAAATCCGAAAATTCTAGGTAGTAAGGTCACTGTTCACTTCAAGGTGGATGGGGTCATTTTATGAGCGAATAAATATTAGAATTAAATTAACAAGAAAATGTAAATAAGACTGTTTTCCTTCGAGGTAAAAAAAAAAGGTTTCAAAGAAATAAATTAATGAAGATGCTTCAATCCTCTCCAGTTATTTATCCAATAAAGAAAGTATTGTCCTTCATTAAATGAATTGTCAATGCATATAGAAAGCCAAGTTGAAGTAAAAACATCTTTGGAAACGAAAAGACTGCTGTAATAATGTTTCAGTTAAAATATTAAAAAAGGTTTAACTCAATGAATGAAAGTACGATAAAGGTTTCAAAATGTGAAGTAGTTCTATTATGAAGCAAATTAAAATATAATTGTTTCACTTATACGTGGTGTAAAATGCTGCACAGATCCGAAGTCGAATTGGCATGGCAAGGGACGTGTTCCAGAAGATAAGTAGACTATTAAGAGACAGAAACATTTCGCTAGAAACAAAGAAAATAATAATGGATTGCTATGTGATATCAGTTCTTCAATATGGTAGTGAATGCTGGACAATTAAGGAAAAACTTGAAGCAACTGAAATGTGATTCTACAGAAGCATGCTGAGGATATCATGGCTCGAGCATGTGAACAATGATGAGGTTTTGGAAAAGATGGAAACGAAAAGGAAATTAATACTGAGCATCAGGAAAAGACAGCTAAAGTTCCTGGGATATATAATGAGGAATGAGAGCTTTGAGAATCTGATGCTCACAGGTCAGATAGAGGGAAAGAGAGACAGGGGAAAGCAGCGGATAACATACTTGACGGGCCTGAGCAGGTGTTTGGCAGAGTGTGGGTTGCGTGATGTAGCAGGAGAAAACGTGCTAAGAACCATCATGGATAGGGATAGTTGGAAGGGATTAATCGCCTACATCTTGAAAAGACAAGGCGCATAGAAGAAGAGTAGAATTACTGTTATTATTGTTATATAATTTCATTATTTCATTGTAATTTAATTGGAGCAATTATATCTATCTATCTATCTATCTGACTGAAACAGTTCTTATCTATAGATCCATTTATCGGATTCAGGCAGTTCTTATCTAACTATTCTTATCTATCTATCTATCTATCTATCTATCTATCTATCTATCTATCTGTTTGAAAGTGTTTGTATCTGTCAGCTTGTCTAACATGATTGAAATTATTTGTATCTGTTTGTTTGTCTGTCTGATTGAAAGTGTTTGTATCTGTCTGTCTGATTGAAAGTGTTTGTATCTGTCTGTCTGATTGAAAGTGTTTGTATCTGTCTGTCTGATTGAAAGTGTTTGTATCTGTCTGTCTGATTGAAAGTGTTTGTATCTGTCTGTCTGATTGAAAGTGTTTGTATCTGTCTGTCTGATTGAAAGTGTTTGTATCTGTCTGTCTGATTGAAAGTGTTTGTATCTGTCTGTCTGATTGAAAGTGTTTGTATCTGTCTGTCTGATTGAAAGTGTTTGTATCTGTCTGTCTGATTGAAAGTGTTTGTATCTGTCTGTCTGAAATTGAAAGTGTTTGTATCTGTCTGCCTGATTGAAAGTGTTTGTATCTGTCTGCCTTTGATCCGAAAGTGTTTGTATCTGTCTGCCTGATCGAAAGGTGTTTGTATCTGTCTGCCTGATCGAAAGTGTTTGTATCTGTCTGCCTGATCGAAAGTGTTTGTATCTGTCTGCCTGATCGAAAGTGTTTGTATCTGTCTGTCTGATCGAAACTGTTTGTATCTGTCTGCCTGATCGAAACTGTTTGTATCTGTTTGTCTGATCGAAAGTGTTTGAATTGAAATGTGGTTCTACAGAAGGATGCTGCGGATATCATGGATTGAGCATGTGAACAATGATGAGCTTTTGGAAAGGATGGAAACGAAAAGGAAATTAATACTGAGCCTCAGGAAGAGACTTTGGGCAGGAGGTTACATAGGAGAAAATTATGAGAAAGAGTAACAGGTTACAGGTGGTGCCAGGAAGTGAGTAAGAGAACAAACACAATTTTAAAGTACGTAAAAACAAGATTTAATCATCTAATTAGCATGCTCAAACGCATCCAAAAAGGAATAGAGCACTGGCTATCAAAAACATTTGTCAAGCAATGCAATCTTTGATTAAAAGTAAAAAAAAAGATTGTGAAAATGCTTTAAAGAAATCTGGTCATAAGAACATTTTAGAATACAGGCATCAGTCAAAGAAACAACAATAGAAATAGAAACATTAATTGGTTCAACCCACCGTTTAACTCACAAGTAAAATCCAAAACATGACAAATATCTTTTAGATTAATCAATAAAAACTTCCCAAAAACTCAGAATTAAACAAAGTTTTCAATAGAACTTTAATAAAATGAAATTGTATTTGGACTACTAATTTTGAAAATTAAATAAAAAGAAAACGCCAGTAACTTACATAAAAACGTGCAAAAAATCATTAACAAGGAATATAACTGTAGCGACAAAAACTAATGCACACTTAACGTACTTTGTAATACAGAAGAGTTATTTACAAAGCAGAGGTAGATAGCATAGCTAGTCAAAATAAAACATATTTGGGATCTAACAAAGACAGTTTTAAAATCAGAGGGAATAATCAAAAATCTACATTTAAACGGGAAAACCTCAAATATCTTATCAAACTGATAGCCACGCATAGAAATTAAAACTGAATTATAGAAAAGATCCCGATATAACTTGGAGTATAGTGAAAATAGCCAAAACATAAAACGGTAGCAATATATGCAAATTTTGTCAGGACGAAAAATGATCTATTATGTTGTTCCAAGAAGGGAAAATTACTAAATGAAAAATCAATTAAATCCAGTTGTAATTATACACATAAATACATACTAGGATCATACAAACATAGACGAATGTATTCTAAGATCCTTAAATAACTCTTCTCTAATTTTGAAAATTCTTCGGTTCTTTGAAAGTTTCAGTCTCGCGTTCGTAAAAGATCTCTGTTCAAGAGTTGGAAAAACGGTAAAATCAGTTATCGTAATCACTTGAAAATACCGAGAAGTTATGATGTAATTTTTGTGTTTTTTGAAAGTTTTTTTTTAAATAGACAGACGTCCGCGTAATACCCAGCCGAGTGCATCTCTTGATAGCCTTAAAGAACTCTCTTTTTCAAAACCACAAAAAAATCGCAAATTATATTACAGTCAAATATGACGACATAATAACAATACAGAAAAAAATAACATCCTTAAAAATGGCCAGTAAAGTGGCTGAAAGCGCTTGGAAAGTCGAACATTATGGAACATTTTAACGCTTCTTATCTCCATTAAAAAGGAAACCAGTAAAACACTGGAAAAATTAAATAAAAAATAAAATCGAAACATATTTCATTGAAAGAACGCTTCCTAAATATACATTAAATTATATATATATATATATATATATGCGCGCGTCTCTTGGGGTGGGTGATATTTGAGCTTGTATGAATTTCTTTTAATGCGTAAACCAATTTATATAAGTGTATTTTTGTCTAATTCTAAATATATTTACGTACATTCCTGGTTTAGTATGCATATAAAAATTTGTAAACACGCGAGCTTTTTCATTCCTATACGTTTAAATATTTTTGCATATATTTATCAGAAAATCAATAACTTCAGACCACTTTCGGTTGATAAATTTAAAATAACCCCCATTTTTCACAGAAAAAAGGCAGAAAAATATTGTAAAATTGATGTTTTTCCCTTACTTAATATACTAAAGCATATAAAAAAGCCAATCATTACAGTCTAGATTACAGAGGATACATCTGAAGAGCTTGGCTCTTTTTCTTTTACGTGCAAATCACGTGACACTGGCAACGGACATTATTTCCATGTTATGTTTGTAAAATGACGTTGATAGAGTGAATGGGCGCCAGGTTAAAAGGAAAGAAATACAGAAACTTAATAAATATTAAATTATTTCACGTCTATTCAATTTCCATAATTCGGTGCTACCTATCTGGATGCCTCCCTAAGTCAACTGCGATTTGTGCCCTGATGAATATAAAGAGCAAATATTCTATCATTCATTTCTTCTTTCACATCGACACTGCGGCATAAGTACATGCATTTACAGAGTTCAGTGTCACCTCCTCATTCTTTCGACTTTCTAAACACTCTCATCCGAGAAATGATGTATATTTAAAGATAAAATATGTATGTACTTCAAACAAGCGAATACATGTTTGACACAAATACAAATGACTTCGCATACTCTATATTTAGATGTAAATCAATTTTCAGTAATAACATGGTATATCCAGTACTGTGATAAAAGTAATCGGAATGTTGCCTAATATTTTTTTTAATTGTTTCACCCCAAGCAAGGCGATACTGCCATTGCTGTGCAGAGGGCTACATAAGAGAAGAGTGAAAGTTTAAGCAGGGAGAGAGCGAAGAGAAAGACGAACCAGTTACTGGGGGTGTTAGAGAAATGGAAAGAGAAGAATGGAAATATGAGTGTGAAACTGTTGCGAGGGTAAAGTGAGAAAGGAAAAGAACAAGATAAACGAGATGAGTGAAAAAGGACAAGAGAAGGACAAGAGTGAAGTGCACAAGAGATGGGAATTGACGTTGACTTTAAATTCTTGGAGATTGTAGCTGTCAGGGAAGCAATTGTACGGAAAAGAGAAAGAAAGCTAATGGAGTAGAATTAGAGGCTGCATCTAGTTGGTTTAACTGTAAAATGGTGGAACATTATTGCCAGTCTGGTTGCTCGAGTATATTCTTGTGGAGGTGGCATCAGTAAGCTAAGCTCGTCGGAAGGAAACTATATTGCCGAGCAAAGTGAGACACCTGGATTTCATCGATTTGAGAGAGAAGCTAAGTTATGCTATCTCCATCGTTCTTCAAAGACATTTGATATTTGATTGTAGATACAGACACTAAATTACCTTGCATAAATATACCATTACCTCATATTGGTCGAACAATTTTGTTGACACCATTCCTAGAAAGAAACTTCAGAGAGAATTCTACGTGAATAGCCATTTCTGCTCTGAAATATATCGTAATGTCAACAAACAGATGGCTATTTACGCAGAATTGAAAATTGTGTTGATTTGACCTCGATTAGACTGTGAAATCATGTGTTGTCGAGTGGTTTAAGACCTACCTGATCAATCGGTGGCTTCCCCTATGTTGATAGGAGTCGCAGCTACGAATCCTGCCGAATGACACACATTTTCATAAAATTTATCGTAAACAATCAGGCCGGTAGAAATTAAAAACAGAATATCTACTCAAATAAGAGTATCGATTAAAAATAATGTTCAAACAAATAATTTCAATATGTCGGTTGTTGAAACCACTTCGTTAATCTTCATGATTTTCCGTAATATATTCACTTGTGATAATATATATATATTTATATATAATATATATATATATTAAATCTAATTAAGTAACAGTTGTTTATTCAAATATGTCTTATTAAAGATTTTGACAATGTTGCTATTGAGTTTGTACATTTTTCTTTTAGAATTATGTAGTATTCTTCACAATAACGGCAATTATTCATGTACAAAATTTTAGAAATATTTATACTGGTTTTGTTCGACTTTTTGTTGACTCATGTAAGAATAATAACATAGAGCTTAGAAAATTTGGCACTCACAGAACATATCGGATTCAAAAGGGACGATGGAAGAGAGCGGTTCACTTATTCAACGAGCTTATATGAATGGATGTCAAACCGGGGAGTGAAAATGAGCGTAAAAATACAAATATTACTAAGAGCTATAAATGACAGGGAGTTGTGGAAAGCCATTAATATATATTGTCAACCCCCTGGAAGAATACTGCACATAGAAGATACTCATGTACTACCATCAAATTGTTTTAATTTTTTTTTAATTTGTAAAGACATGTGATAAAATTATAATTTTACCACTTATGCAATTATTTATCATTGTAAAGATCTAATAAAAATGTTATAAGTCTCATATAAAAATATTATTTTTCAGGATATTCTTTTGACCGTTTTTTATTCATATGAACTCATATTTTTAGCAGCATTGTCATTTCCTTCAAATTTGAGGTAATTATTATTTAAAAATAAATTTTAGAATCATATGAAATGTTCATGGCAATCAGAAAAAATAAATGTTGAAATGATAAAACATCAGAAGACATAGAAGACACCACACAAAATATTGATCCGAGTTATAGAAAATAGCCAAAAAATATATATCAATAAATGGAAGCCTAAACTTATATGAAAATTCAGACATTAAATTATTCTAACAGTAACACTAAAGAAAAATACAGCTTATATTCAGTTTTATTTTCTAACATAAAAGCTATAGATTTTTTCAGTACTCACAATTTCATCATAACTTTACCGGTTTATTCTTCTTTTGTATTTCTATCTGCTATTCAATATTCCCTTGTTTAATCTGGACCTCGCTTTATCTCTCCACCTTTAAATGAATCTTTTTATTATTATGTCTTCACTTTTCTTATTTCTAGAGGACACTTCGCCCTTCTCCGGAGAGAGCACTATTTAAAGTCAGCCTTCCAACTTTATTTTTATTCTCTTTTCTTTAAACATATTTGATCATTTATTCACTTTCACACGTAATGTTATTCTATTTTTCAGCAATGAAATTGGCTGTATCTTCATTCGTTTTCAAGTCCTTTGTTTAATTCAAATCTCTATTCCTAGCCGTTTTACCCTTAGATATTTACATTATGATGCTAAGTTTCTTTCTCTACCGTTTATATATATATATATATATATATATATATATATATATATATATATAATAACAATAATTTCCTTTGTTTTTCATCCTTTTCTCTACATCCATTTTTTTCCTTCGTGCGCCAAACGCTGATATTCATTTCAGCCGGAGATATATCACTTGAAACTGCTTGTAAGCTTTTAATATTCATCGGCCGATTGCATGCAGTTCTCAAGTCTTTTTGGTGAAAGACGAATCCTGCGTCTAATTTCATCACCGAATTCCGAAGCTATGTTTAAAAAGTGACTTTGATTGAGGAGAGAATCACGACTTCATTATGAACATAGCGTTTAACTCGACACAGTATGCCAATATTCTAATTTATAACAACACCAGATAATAAAAAGATCAGAAAAAATATCTTTCCCACAAAGTTATGCACGCAAAATAATGCAAAGGTAGAATGTAACCAAACATAATTTTCAATTTACATTCGCTAAAGGAAGACCGTATACACATCTGTGTTTTATTTCCCGTGACAAGCCGACGAAAAAATCAAAGGTGATATTCTTTGTCAAGGAAATTATATCTCGGGTTAACTTTGCTCGAGTTATCAAACACTTAGTGAATAATAGTGGAAAGTTTCAAATTATAATAGTTGTAATTTATATTACAAATAAAGTTTACTAATGAAAATTTACAAAAGTTTATTATATATATAGAAGCTACTCCACGTTTTAGATTTAAAAAATTAACAACAGATAAATTATGAATCTAAATTTTGAAAACTATATTTCTTTCTTTCTTTATCTCAGTCAGGGCATACCTATCTTGTTCAGCTTGTTTCTGTTTCTGTCTAAAACTACTGGGTGCCGAGTTTCAATTAAAGAATCTCCAAAATGAACTGTAGTTCTAGCTAGCCCCTAATCCTTTTCAATTTGGAAAAAAATTGGCAATTTTACTGTGAATGGCTTTCATACACCATCAATCAATTTCAGCTTTTTCATGACTGTACATCAATCTATAAGTGTCATATTACGGCAATTCTTTTTAAGAAGGAAGCCCTCATCCACAAAAGAAAATGAGGTAACAGTTGGTGGTCTTCAGAAATCTATTTCCCCCCACAAAAATTGATTTAATAGTACAATTTTATAAATTTCTACAAAGTAGCAATTGCTGCCCGATTAATAGATATTTCATATTTCATTATAAAGAAAAGGTTAATATTTCTATTGTATTTTTCTATCTAAATAAATAAATAAAACATAACATCGCGAGATTACAGTAAGGTGGGGGCGTAAAATGAATTAGTAAATGTCACAAATAATTCATTCTTACTTACGAGATAGACACTAACCCTCAATATTCTGCTAAATATAGAAAATATTTTAACAATTCTGGTGCCATATACTTTTTAAAAATATTCTTTATTGATTGATTTGATTTATCACAAGTCTTGATTATTACCTGAACTTACTTGAAAATAATGTTTAACAAACGATGTTCACTAGTGTATTTTACTTTAGCCTTGTGTCTTACTTAACTCGATAAATACAAAACAGCATTTCACCAAACAGAAAGCTATAAAAGTAATATCATTCTGTGAAATGCTTGTGTGTGTGTGAGAGAGAGAGAGAGAGATAAAGAGAGAAAGTGAGAGTTAGAGAGAGAGGACAGGAAAAGGATGCAAATCTATCCCAGATCTACCAATGAACATTTTCTAAATAATCTGAAGAATACTCACTTGATTATTAGGTTAATATTCCCTACTGATACGTGCGTATTGTAAACGTGTTTGTATTGTAAATTGTTGTGTAAAATAAATGACATTTTTTATAATGCGTATACGATTATAAATGCACGTATAACATCAGACAAATGCTTACATCCACGCTCGCATGCACACACATACACACACATACACACTCATAAATATAAATGTGTGTGTTTCCTACTCTCGTTCTCTCTCTCCCTCACTCTCTCTCTCTCTCTCTCTCTCTCTATATATATATATATATATATATATATATATATATACGTGTGTATGTGAGTGTGTGAAGGGGTTTGCATGTAGGTTATCGACAGGTTTATTTAAAATTCGAGTCGATTCTTTTTAACCACATGGTTTTTAAGCGGGAAACTACGAATCTGTGTTTCTCTATCTCTTTCTTAATATCGTTTTCTTTTTCTCTCTATCACACACACACACACACACACACACACATATATATATATATATATATACACTCACGCACACACATATATATAATCCTACATTTTAGGAAGAACTCGGAATTTTATGCATTTTAGAAATATTCAGGTGCATATCATATCATACAATACATATATATATATATGTGTGTGTGTGTGTAAAAATTAAAACAGACACGATAATCTATGTTTAAGCGGAAGTGTACGCCTATTTCAGGCGAAACATTTTCATCTTCCGTCTTTCTTGTACGAAAAAGAGGGAAGCTGAAGATGGTTCGGCAGAAATAGGCCCACACTTCCGCTTAACCATGGAATAACGTGTTTATCTAAATTTTTACATATATTTTTTCTATATGTATTATATACATATATATTTTGACCTCATCTAGAGAATTATCCTACTATATATATATATATATATATATATATATATTATATATATATATATATAGTTTCTTAAATAACTTGGTTGGTGGTTCGTTCTATCACCACTGGGTAGTTTGTTTTATACCTTCCTAACAAATCTAAGTTAAACGACTTATATAACTCTTTAGATATATAGATAAATACAATGCACCAGATGTTTCAGTTCTTGACAATGTCTGTTTTGTCCGACAATGATTTATTGATTGACTGATATATAAATGATTTTAACGTTATATATGTGCCCTGCGTGATGTATACTTGGGCTATCATTACTTTCTACGGTAGACTGGTTGCCAACCAAGGTTATAATTCTCAATTTGTCCTGTTATTTAATCCATAGCTGGAAGGAGAAGAGATGTGGTAATAAGTTCGCCAAGGGTATTTGCGCGTAAGTGAAAGCAACGAGTCCAACTGGAATTTAAACACAGCTCTCCGATATCTACTTGAACTCATTAGAAGAGCATTCATATATAAGTAATTTAATGCGTCACTAAACCAAATTTAAATAATAATGAATAATCTTTTTCTATATTAAAAAATGAGAAATTCAAGTTATACACACACATATCTAATATATATATATATATATATATATATATATAAACGATATATTACAATTTACTCAACAACAAATATAAGCTTGAATAATTGCCAGTATTTTGCGCCCTTAGTTATTGTGTCATCGACAAACTTCAAACGTTCTATATATTTAAATATAATGGAGATTCTCTGTTTGATAATATTTTCATTCTTGTCTCCTCTTTGTCAATAGAAATAGCCTAAAGTGGAAATAACATCATAAACAACTCTTAGGCCTACTTTCAATCACACGCCATTTCTTTCTCTCTCTCTCTCTGCCCCCACCCCTATATATATATATATATATATATATATATATATATATATATATATATATTCTTTTGTTATTTACTGAAGATTATAACATTAGTTTTCCTTCGAAATTTTCTGACTTTTCTTACGAAATTTGCCAAATCTTTTGTGTTTTACTTCTACTAACTACCGTCATTTCTACAAGATTATTTGCATGACTATTCGTGACCACGCGCAAAAATAATGAGAGCATATACAATTTAAACATTGCTAATTTCATTCATATCCTTGGCATGAACTAGATTTTTATGCAACTAACCACTTATAAGATTTCAATTTCCCAAATGTCTAATAAAATTATCACTTTCGTTATCTGCAGGATCCTTTAGTTTGTCCCTTATGGACAGATCTTTTATCAGGTTCTGGCGTAATTGATCTGGATAAACTTTTCTTCCCGCGATTTCTTTCCTTTTTTTTCTTTTACAAGGTAAAAATAAGAATTCACAATCTAACATTTACGATATGCATTTTGTCGTAATGCTCATCGGTACGAAATATGGAAGCACCAACCGTTGTTAAGTCCGTTTTATATTGCCGCATCAATTTTGAATAATTTATTTGAGAAAAGTATCAATCGATTTTCTACTTATTCTTAACTGCAGGTTGAAGAGCTGCGTAGACTGAGTTTTTTCGCATTGTCTAGAAGAACAATTCGATATTCCAAACGTTTGAGAATGCCAAGAACAAGCACATCCCTCTATTGTCAAAGAATAAAGAAGAAAAAGTTTCTGTCGCAGAAATTAAAATAAAGAGACAAAGTAGTTTAATAAAGCAAGGGAAGATTATTGTTATATTGCTTTTTATATAATGATATTGCGCCTTATACAGTGTGTCTTGTGATGTTTTGCTATAAGAGATGTCCAGATTTACATTTTTGTCTGTATTATGGCACAAACAATATCGATAATATAAAAGATTAGTTTTATTTTCTGAGCCAAACATTTCAAGATAAAGTAAAGATGACACTATTTTTTAACGACAAATATGATTAGTTTAGTGGAATATCTTTATAAATGTCAGAGTTGATTGAAAGAACTTGGGTCTTGTATGATTGTTTTGTTTGTTAAAATGAAAAGACAAGCTAAGAGAAATAAGACGAAATATCGCAAGGCAATTTTCATTCGGGATTGAAAAGAAAATCCCTTTTGAAAAGAAGAAACCTTTTGTACGTCATTTTTTGGCTTCATTTTTATCATAAAAGGATTTCTTTAAAAGTCAAACTAATCTCCTCGTAAAAAATATTTTTTGTAGAATTACTCTTTTTTAAATTAAAAAGAAAGATCAATTTCTTTTACTGCTGGGGAACCCGACTTGGTATTGTTCACTCAAGGAATTAAAAAAAATAAAATTTATATTTTTTGAAAAAATATCTAGTCTTCTCTGATGTCTACTGGAAACGGTAATTGAATGAGTCTACAATTATTTTAGTTTTGGAAAAAAAGACAAATTCACTTTATCTAATATTAATACATTCTCATATATATATATATATATATATATATAGACACATAAAGTTTACCATTTAATATATCTAGTATATTTTATAGTTCGACTGCTTCTGGTTAGAAATGTGAAATAGTGACTATTAATGTCTACTAGTACATCAATGGAAGGGATTTGCTTTTAAATAATGTATTCATAAAAATCTATAGAACAAAGTTTCGCCTCAAAACTCTCTTGAATTTTGTTTTTATTTCGTTTTTAAAGTTTATTAATATGATTATAGTAATATGTCAAATGTCTGTTGTGGATGAAAAAATACATAATACTTTATACACCAGAAGAATATTATGAAAAATAATGAATTAAGTAAAAAAAATAGTCTGATGTGTTTCGACTTTTTCGTCTTCAATTTATGTAGAATGCATTCTGTTTCATTATATCAGTAGTTTCTTTTGCTATTTTTAGTAGATAAGTGTTCATCATCTTGCAACAAGTAAAACATTTCTAAGTTTATTTTAGCGAAATATTTGAAGAAATTCGTAAATAGAAGTAACACTATATTTTCTCCTAGTTTTTGTTTATTTGGTTCATGGCAATCGCCATTATGATATTAGCCGTTACATATGAGGAAACATTCGACATTCGTTGTCGGTCAGCTTGCACTTCTGTCGGTTGAAATCATTAAAAAACATTCCCTAAAAACAGCTTTTTAGGAAAATAGTTTTCTCGAGTCCCGTGACTGATATTACACACTCCAGTACTGATCGGAGGTTTGTTCCTTGTCTTATGTTTGTAATAGTTTCCTGATTGTAACATTATTTTGTCTTCGATTTTAATCTTCCATCATTTTTTTTTTTTGCTGCTGTTGAATGTCCTCATGTCACTTCCTAAATTCAAAGAAGTACTGTGCACGCTTGAATGAAATGCGCTACACTCGCTGTGATTCATAATTATCCAACGATATGATAAAGTAGTTGTATATGTCCAATATGGTATTTCATATAATGACTTTAGGTGAATGTTTTAGTTTTGTAGCAAATGGCGATGTTCTGTGAAACTAATCTAAGCACAGAGTAATCTATATTCAAATTCGAAAAACATTTTTTATAATTGATTAATACACAGAAGTATTTGGAGTGTTTGGTATTTACACATTCCACATGCTATTTTCATGATTGTTTCTGGGTACGAGCTATCTAGAAGAGAATTATCTGGAAAATAGGTTAGGTGGCTTCCCATGATCGGCGACTCTTTTAGAAAATTGTATTTGACCATCAGTTTATACGCCTTACATTTTTTACCTTTATTTTTCCTTTTATACGTTTCGCTTCTCTATTCTATTTCTTTTAATTTCCCCTTAAGAAGTCTTCATTTTGTTTTCGTCGTCGATCCTTCTCGATGTCTTTTGTTTTTCGGCTTATCCTTATTTTCAAAATGCCATCTTTGTTTATTTGTCTCTTATTTGTTGCTCATACTGAGCTTGTCAAAGAAGATTACTTCAGATTGGATATGCTACAGTCAAGTAGACAGGCGATCAATTGAAACAGTTAATCGATTCTCAAGAATTTATATTACAATCTTCTATTTCATTTTTAAGCATTGTCCTGAACACACCCATTACAGAGGAACAAAAAAGCTAGCAGTAGTAAACATACACTGCAAGTGACAATATAGTCTATTAAGAAAGACTAGTGTTTGTTAGTACTTAGATATTATCTACAATGTACTTTCAGTGTAATTTCTCTTTAAGTTTCACTGTTTAAAATGATAGTATCTTTATTTATACGTGTGTTAGCTTATAAATTGTTTTACGTAAAATCTATAGATGTATATATAATACATTCCTTATATCAATGACTACATGAAAACTGATATATTTGTACGGGCGTATTGGGAGAAACATTCCTTGTAAATAATAAATCTAAATTCAAATTTTCGTCGTCTTCTTTGAATGTCTGTTTCTGAAGCGACACACTGATGTGTAAAGGGTATTGAGGAAAAAAACACTGATAACCGGAAATGATTTACACAGGCTTTTCAGAACTATCAACCATCTAAATTATCGGTTACACCACTAAAAATAAAAAGGATTAAGCTTTATCACGAAAAATATAATGGAATCGCAATGTATTGGAAAAAACAGCTTTCTATGATCAGGTTAAGACATATATTATAGCTATTTCTTTTTCTTCTTCTGTGTGATATATTCCTTCAGGACCTGGGAAATCTTGGTCTTCCATGTCTCCTTATCCCTGATGGCTCTCGGCACATTTTCTCTTTTCACCCCATTCAAACCCCGCTCTCTCATCCACTTGCTCAGACCGTCAAGTATGTTACACACTGCATTCTCTTGTCTCTCTTTCCCTTTATCTGACCTGAGTATCAGATTTTCCAAGCCCTCCTTCTTCATTACATATCCCAAAAACTTTTGCTGGTTTTTCCTGGTGCTCAGTATTAATTTCTTTTTTGTTTCCATCCTTTACAAAACCTTATTATTGCTCACATGTTTGATTCCTGATATTCGCAGCATCTTTCTGTACAACCACATCTCAGTTGCTTCAAGTTTTTCCTTGATCTATGATGATAGTGTCAAACATTCACTACCATACTAAAGAACAGACATCACATAACAATCTAGTACTCTCTCTTACGTTTCTAGCAAAATTTCCTTTCTTTGAAAACTCTACTCAGCTTCTGGAATGCGACTTCCCCATGCCAATTCGCCTTCGGATCTCAGTGACACACTTTCCGTCTTCTGTTAGAACACCTCCCATGTTTTTAGATTTTTCTACCTGCTTGATTTTAGTATCCCTCGACTGTAATTAGCATTTTAGGCTCCTCTATTTTCTGGTGACCATAAATTTGGTTTTCTGGTAGTTTATTTATTGCCCTTTCTTCCATCTTTCTTCAATTACCTTCTTTAGAATGTTTTTCAGTTTCTTTTTCGTGTCTGCTATCAGCACTGTCATCTGCGTATCTTATGCTGTTTAGATTGTGTTCACCGAGGATGAATTCTGGTATAACTTCGGGGGTCCTCAGAATAGTCTTGCTGTACATATTGAGTAGATCCTTCGTGAAAAGTCAGATCCTTGTCTTACGCCCCTTTCTCTATTTGTATGTATGCTGAATTCGTTTCCTGTCCGTATGCAGGTGGGTTGCTGCCAGTAGAAGTTCTTGATTACTCTTATGTCTTTCAAAAATATGTCGAGATTGCTTTGTGGTGTACTTTGTCGGATGCCTATGCATAGTCTATGAAACATGAGTACACGTCTTTTTTCATTTGTATTCCCATTTCTGATAGCGTCGTAACCATAAATATTCCTTTTCCTTGTTCCAGTGTTCTCGACAAAAGCTTACTGTCCTTGTCCTATGTGTGGTTTGATTCTGCTTCGCGCTCTATGTCAACATGATTCATCAGTCTTCAGATAAATATCATTGTATCAACAAGAACAACAACACATACATACATATACTGTCTGTGTATTAATTACATATATTTGTGTGTATTGATTAAGAATAATTGTGCATAACTGAATCTAAAATAAAAAATTAACAACATCGCCGACAAAATAATCATTAGTCTAATACAATAAACTTTGCTACCCATAATGCACTATTGGCCAGCATACACAAACAGTCGAGAAAAAGCGCAAAAAATACTGAAGATTGGGTCAGGCACGAAAGTAATAGTTGGTGTCCACTCCTATTTTATGTTTACGCACGCTCTATCTCTTTCAATGATCACCTTTACGTATAAATATGGCATACATTTGACAAAAAAAATAGCTGTGATGTGTGAAGACATCATAACTGTGTCCTCACGAAACTTCGAAGTTGGCATGAACTTTCTCAGTTAAAGTGATAAATTCTTTGCATTAAACATATGTGTGTGCACGCATGTGTGTATGTTTCATACGATCTAAATTAATAAATCTGTACATATATATGCTTAATTTTTATCTGACTGAATATTTTTCGATCCATGCTATAAATATTAATCTATATTACATCTACCTATATTCCATGTGAAAAACATTGAATTTCCTTAACAAAAACATTTGCTGTGTTTAAATTAAAACCAATTTCGTGATGCAAATATCAAATCGTACCAAGTGTGTATAAGGTTATTTAGGCCTGCATATAATTACAAGAATTTGAATTTCTGCAAATGTATTTACGGATATCATGGATCAAACAATTAAGAAATGATGAGGTGTGGAAAGGATGGAAACGAAAATTAAATTAATACTGAGTATGAGGAAAAGACGGATACAGTTCTTGAGACATGTGATGAGGAAGGAATTCTTCGGAAATCTGATACTCACAGATCAGATAGCGTGAAAGAGAAACAGGGGAAAGTAGAGGAGAACGTATTTGGCGGGTCTGAGCAGAGGGATGGCAGAGCGGTGTCTGTGTGGTGGTAACAAAAGAAACCGTGCTAAGAGCCACCCGGGATAGAGAGACGTGGAAGGCCATGATCGCCTACGTCCTGAAGAAACATGACACATAGAAGAAGAATATGTATACGTTATCTGTTAAACAATTCTCACCTTCAGATACGGTCATAGAAATAATTCATTATTATACAGACTATGAATTGAGTCCATGAACAGAAGTCCTCAAATTCGGTACATTACATTTAAACATTTTATATATATTAATCGTATCACCCCGAGCAAGGCAGCAACGCCACTGATATGCAGGGGGCTACATACGAGTAAAAATAAATAGATAGGAGGAGAGTAAATAGAAAAACGAACAAGTTAAGGATAAGAATACAGGTGTGATGACAGTTGCAAAGGTGGAGAGAAAGGAAAATATATTCTTATGGGGGTCGAGTTTTGATATTAACTTAGGTATTTATGTCGAGGTAATGTATACATCGCTCAGTTTAGCTTCAGTTCTGATAGGGAAGTCGGTTGCCGGTACTATATATATATATATATATATATAATTTATTGATTTGAACATTGTTTTAATGCTCATTCCATTTCGTTAATCCCAGGAATGTTCCGTAACAATATATATATAACATTTCCATAACATTATATATATATATAACATTTCCATAACATTATATATATATATAACATTTCCATAACATTATATATATATATAACATTTCTGTAACATTATATATATATATATATATATATATATATATATATATATAACATTTCCGTAACATTATATATATATATATATTTTCTATTAAATTTAAAAATTAATAAAAAAAATCGATTTCAAAACTGTGAACTAATTAAAATTTAAAAGTTAATGGAAAAAATCGATTTCCTAAATCAAAAATTAAGATTAAATATACAAAATTAGATTAATTATAAAAATCTGTTTAAATACAAAAATATTCTGTACAAAATAAGCATCCCACCCCTTACCTGCTCCTCTAAGAAATCCAAAGGATATAGTCTAGTCGCAAGATAATAAAAACTTACATTCTAACTGCTAATGTCAAATCTGTCTAGAAAACTAACAGACACTCATTAATCAACCATATTCACTACCTACACCATTTTCTTTAAAATTCTAACAGTCAATCCACAAGACTTATTCCCTTATCACTAATCCCCACCAACATCCCAGACACAACTGACCAAATATAAGAAAAGAGGCTTTCCATTCCAGTCCACACCGCCTGATGAGACATTGCAGTTTCAATGTCGAAACAAATGTACTATTGGTAGTGGATATATAAAAAAAATTCTGTACATGTTCTAAAATAAAACTTATAATAAATATTCACAGCTCTATATATTTATATATCGAGCACTGTTTTAAATTAATGTTTTGGACGTTGTAAAAATGTTTTTCTTCATTCTCTATTCACTCGTATCTATATATACCTAGAGATAGATAGATAGATAGATAATGTATATTTCGGCAGCAAATTTTCTTTAAATGTGTATCGTTAAAAGCGATCGATAAGAAATATCTTACTAATTTTTTATTTAATTTTTCTAGTATTCTTATGTTTACTTTTTGTTGGAGATAAGGAATGTAAAAATGTTCTATAATCATTAATTTTTTAAGCGCTTTCAGTCACTTCACTGGCCATACTCAAGTATGTTATGTTTCCATGTTGTAATTTTATCTTCATGTTTTGATTGTTACATGATTTATTTTGTGTTTTTTGAAAAGTAGCGTTCTTTAAAAGCTATCACGTGACGTGCGCGACTGGAAATTGCGTGAGCGTTTTCTTATTATCTTTTTTTAACATTCAAAAGTCCATTTCCACTTTTATAGATTTTTGATTCATGAGAAGAAACGAACACTTGTGCTGCGTATGTGTATATATATATATATATATATATATATAGTACTGTGCAAAACTATTAGGACAATAACTATTTATGACTTTTATGACGCATCAAAATAAAATTTAATATCACCCCCTGTCCTAATACTTTTGCACACTACCGTTAGTGTGCAAAAGTATTAGGACAGGGGTGATTTTTCTTAAAAATCTCACTGAAATTCAAATACAGGGTGGAAAGCCAAGTAAATTGCTAATAAATATTGATTATTTAAAACTAGGTGTAAAAGAAATGTATTAAAAAGAAGTAATATTTAATTTTACCTATTTTCTATTAAACACATTATATTAAAACTACTCTTTTCAACATCTATGCGATAATTTGGATAACAATTTGATAAATCTTAATGTTATTTCGCAAGACACACTTTGGGAACAAATACAAGCTGCTTGGCAGAAAATACGATTAGATACACTAAAGAAGCTTGTGATATCAATACCTGAAAGAATGAAGGGTGTGACCATAGCAAAAGGCTATTATACTAAATATTAAATTTACTTTGTAGCAAGTATTTTTTCTTGTTAAAGCATTTGTTGAGTAAATAAAAAATATTTTAATTAAATTGTTTATTTTCTGTCAATATGCTTCATAAAAGATAAAATAGTTCTTGTCCTAATACTTTAGCAAAGTACCATATATATATATATATATATATATATATATATATATATGTGTGTGTGTGTGTGTGTATATACACCATTTCTAGTGATTTTCTTTACATTGTGTTAAAAAATTTTACGTGTGCATTGACGTGAATATTTTCTCTTTCTGATGTTATCTATGATTCTACTTCAAATTATATCATTAGTCACTCCACTCTTTTTTGTTATGCTGTTTAATGTGCCTTAGTTTTGTATTAGTTTACAGCCCATTTCTAAAGTCGCTATTTGCCCTCACTTCGAACATAAAATTGGTTTACTTTCGGTAAAGAGGCATTCCCCAAAAATGATTCAATGAATATTGATGCTTCAACAACCTCGAGGCACATTCTACTGATTCCAGATTAAAATAATTTGATAGATTGCCTTATATATCTGTCTAGACCAGATTATGAAAAACTCTATACGTGTCCTTTCGTTCATAGGGTTATTTTCGTGCACATTTATGCCTGAAAATTTATTATATTCTTTATATGTATACATGTGTGCGTAGATATTCCTTAAAAAAATCTATAATATTTGTGTGTGTGCGAGCGGGTATATATATATGTATATATAAATATATATATATATATATATATATATATAATGGGGGGTCTCTGTGTATGCGTGTGTGATCGGATATCTTACGCTTATGTAATCAAGTTTTAGCATGTTAAGCTTCGTGATTCACATATATCTGATGGGCACAGACATGCGGATAGAAATGTACACGCCCACACAACACACACATATATTTATATACATATAGATATATATGTGAGTATTTACAAGCATTATATATATATATATATATACACGTGAGTATATGCATGCATATGTGTATTCGTGTATACATATATATATAGAGAGAGAGAGAG
>JBBBDQ010001427.1:1650000-1812701 GCA_037127315.1 Ascarosepion bandense
AGACGAACTCAAAAGAACACAATGTTGCATTTATTTATTTAATTTCATAGCGTAATATAATCTGGAAATTTTTTAGATATTCTACAATTTCATGAAATTGTAGAATATTTTCAAATTTTTCTAGAGTGTGTGTATATATATATATATATATATATATATATATAAAACGTAGAATATTTGGTATTTAAGTCAGGGAAATTCCGATAGAGACGAACTCAAAAGAACACAATGTTGCATTTATTTATTTAATTTCATAGCGTAATATAATCTGGAATTTTTTTTTAGATATTCTACAATTTCATGAAATTGTAGAATATTTTCAAATTTTTCTAGAGTGTATATATATATATATATATATATATATATATATATAACTTGTCTTTTAAATCTACTCAACCCTTTCTCTCTTTGTCCCGTTTGACTCATATACAGGTTACGATAGATAAAATTTTCGACATTTTTTTAAATTTCGCGCAAGCACGTTGTTTGCTTTTGATTTTGTCAAGGGCGTGGCATATTAGGTTCAAATATGCACCGTCTATTCGAACAATAAGCACCAATACGCAATTCACTCCGACGGAAATTTGGAGACATCATGGGGTACTGCTTGGCATTCGCGCTGATAGCTCCAATAGAAACATTTTAGAGTGCTTGGTCGTCAATCTGAGAACAGAGTTGGAAGACTTTAATGTTGATTACCAAGGTTTTTGCAGTGATCACTAATGAATACCTCCATTCATCTTCCCACAGAGCATTAGACCCAACACAGAGGCCTACATCAACTGCCTTGTGGAGTTAATTCTCCCCTGTGCCATGCTGATGGCTCTTGGAACATACTATCACTGTCGACAGGATTCTGCACCATGCCACACAAGCAGGAAAACCCAATTATGGCTCTCAGACAATTTCTGCATGCACATCAGCCCTTAAATCTGACCGCTAAACTTCCCAGACTGCAACCTCCTTGAATATTATGTTTGGACCGCAGTTGAGCGAGAGACAAAAAAATTATTTGAAACACCAAAGTTAAACTGAAGTCAAGTATTATGGCAGCATTCACCAATTTAAAGAAGAAAACCATCCAGAGAAGATGCAAGAGATTCGGAAGATTTCTGGAAGCCGCAGTTGAAGTCATCGGTGATTTTCTGGAATAAATTTACTCTTTACTATTTTACAAGTTTTTGTATAATTTTGGTAAATATATCTGTTAAAATGAGATGTCAGTGTTAATTTCCTTTTTACACTCCGTCGCACCCTATATATATATATATATATATATAGAGAGAGAGAGAGAGAGAGAATTCTAAAATGAGGAATAGGTAAATAGTTTTGTAATTAAAATTTTCTACTTCATATATGTAATTATATTTTCGGACGTAGTTTTTGCAATGTGCCTCCTTCTGTAACTTTTTTGCAGTTCACTATTCCCTTTATTTATTTCTCCTTGTTTTCTAACTTTTATTTTTTTGCATGATTTACTTGCAACAAGATTATCAATTTCTGTTTGACTGCTTCTGTTTTTTGTTTCTTTCTTTCTTTCTTTCTTTCTTTATTTCTTTCTTTCTTTCACTATGACAGACAATAGTGTTTTTCTCTCTTTTTTGTTTTCTTTTCTTTTTGTTTCCTTAATTTTTGTATTTTTTATTTTCTTCTTTTTTTTGTTTTTTCACTTTTTTTCTCTCTCTTGTTCATTCTTTATATTCACTAATCTGTATGCATCGCGACAGACAATATTCATATTTCTTTCACGGGGTTTATTTGTTTCTTATGTTCTTTTTTTTTTTTTGCTTTTTTTTTGTTTTTTTGCTTATTTATCTATTTGTTTTTATTATTTATTATTTTTATTTTTTATTATTTTTTACACCACGGAACTCAATATCGGATTTTCATCATTTTGATTTCTTTTGCTTTTTCTTTCTTTTTCTGTTCCTTTTTCATTTCTTTTCCTTTTATGTTATTTTCTTTCTCTCTCACTTCACATACGTCTAACAGTATGCCTTGAATTCTTTATTTCTTGCGATCTTTCTTTCTTGCATTCTATCTTTCTGTCTTTCTTTCATTCTTACTTTCTGGTACTTTTTATCTGACATCAAGAAAGCCAATATTTGCATGAGAATGACAAACAATGCTCGTACAAATTTGCAGGACACTGATTCATGAACATTTTTCATGCTTTTTTCTGATGTTGTTCAATGTTTACGTAAAAGAAAACTTTAGAATGTCATTCGTCTTGTACAGACAATAACATTCTGGTGGGCACTCGTAAAATGATATTAGCACTAAATGACATCACGAATCACAATCGCCAGTGATCAAACCAATCCTGACTAGGACGTCACGCTGTTGATAGCTTTCAGACTTGGCAAATCTACAAATATACAGATAACATCAATTATTTAAAATAGTTTTACATTTATTGCCATTAGCAAAAAAAAAAAAACAAAAAAAAAACAAGAGATCCGTCTCAGTGACGTTTTAATATTTAATTCTGTCTGTTGTGAGATCATTCGAAATATTTAGGGAAGTAAGATAAATTAAAATATTATGAATATTTTTTTATAATTCTGAAATTATTTTTTTTAAATAAGAAAATTGAAAAATGTGATGGATGTGCGTTGTGATGCGGTGGATATCCGCGGCGGGACGAGAAATCTAAGAGCCGAGTTCGAATTTTTCTTGATTTCTATGCGTTAGATAACAGAACAGATTCGGTTTTATGTACTTGCTTGGCAACCCGACAACCACAGAAAGTAATGGCAAACTACTGAAACTTACACACAAGCACACACATTATATATATATATATATATATATATATATATATATCAGTCAGTTAAGTGCCACATGTGGTACAAGCTTTAGCGATCATGTCTCAAAAGACACATGAATGACTGGTCAGAAGATTTTAACTCCATTACTTTCGACCATAAACTGATTGCCAAGGTTATAGAACCCAATCTGCTCTGCTAATTAACCCATAACTAAAGAGAGAGGAGTTGGATTAATATCTTTCCCAAAGGTATTTGTGCGGAAGTGAATGCAATGAATTTAACTGGAATTCGAACTCAGCTCTCTGATTTGCCGTTCCGAACCGATATCCATTTCATCACAACGCAAATCTATCTATCTATCTATCTATCTATCTATCTATCTATCTATCTATCTATCTATCTATCTATCTATCTATCTGTGCGTGTGTGTGTGTTTGTGAAGAACAAATAAGAATTGTTTAATAATCTAATATGTTTCACTCTTATTAAAGTTTGTCAGAGATTGAGTTATGGAAAAAAAGAAATTCAGCTAATTTTCTATTGGTTGATTTCAATTGGCCATTCGTGTATCACATGCATTCAACACTTGTAGATCAATTTTAGTATAATTTGTGGCGTTTCGAATTCAAAAGACTGATGACACGTCCCTCCGACTTAAGATTCAACATACCAACGTATTACAAGCCTACCTGAAACATCTTGAAAATATGCACACACACACACACATATATATGTGTGTGTGTGTGTGTTCATATATATATATATATATATATATATATATATATAACATAACAAAGGCTAACAACAATCAGAATCAAAAGTTCCTTATCCTGCTAGCAAAGAGAGGGGTGTAGCGACTGGACACACACAAACACACACACGCACACATATACACCGACTCTGGAATAAACAAATGAAAATATGCTGTTTCTTTAATGAAAACTTGTATGAACTATATATTTTTATTTTTAAGTAGCGAATGAAGAGAAAGAGAACAATTTCAGAAAAGGAGGAGACCTGTGGGTGGCTTTTAAAACAGAACCGTACTGTTCTGTAAAAATACGTGTCGAAATATTTTGTTCGTCTTTTGATGGTTGCACATACTGCCTAGATTTTAAACGCCATCCTCCTTTTCCAGATGAATAGAAATGAACAACCCATTGTCCTAATCTTTCCATGTGGTCACTCCATAAGATATATGTTCTTTTATAAGAGAAATTTTAATGGTTGTTTCAAAAGCAGCTAAAAAAGTAACAACTAAAATATTTGGAAGAAGGGTGTATGATGTAGATTGTTGATCAAGATATTTCTTTAAATACACGATTTATGTCGCACTAATAAAAAAGAAATAATTACGAAACAGTGAATTGGTTATATCTATAAAGCAACTGTTATCGCCAGGTATATCTTTGGAGCTCTGAGATATAATGGTGTTTATCCTCGGAACATTCCAAACACCATAGTCAGCATTTAACGGCTGAATTACTGGAAGCACTCATGCCTTTGGCAGCAACAGATTTATGATTAAACAAGAAAAAATAGACGCGCTGACAAAGATACATCAAAAATTTATATATAATATAAATAGTCAATAAATTTTGTCTATTTATATTATACTCGTGATAAATTAAAAAAATAGTACCCTAACACAGCAAGATTTAACTTCTGATAACATCAAGTGAACTTAAATTTATATCACTTAAACGGTCGGTATGCACTTGTTGATTGCATGAAACTCCGAGTGGTGCCACCGACGTAGGGTTATATATAAGTCATCAACATACAAGCCTGTTTTGCTGTATCACATCCCATCAGTGTATCTAGGCACATCCACTTGCTTCCGGCCGGGATCGAAACTCTTGGCTTAGTGGGCTGCGACTCCGACTGACACCATATCGGTCGAGTTTCGATCCCGGCCAGAAGCAAGTGGATGTGCCTAGATACAATGATGAGATGTTATACAGCAAAACAGTCTTGTATGTAAATGACTAATATATATTGTCTGGATTTTAGATAAAGTTTTAAGTTGTACATTTCTTAATGGCTAACAAAAGATATTTTTCAAGGAATTTTACAGTATATTTTTCTATAATTTGCATATTTTCCTGGTTTCCATAACCATTTTGAATTCAATTTGTTCAATATATGAGTATTGGTCTACTGTCCTTAATCATTATGAAATACGTTATTTGTTGGATGTCTAATTCTATGTTAAATTTAATTTTCCTGTGAACACGTGAAAAGTTTGTAATTTTGAAAGATATGAAAAAAAAAAAACACGCCAGTAATATAACTTTTCCAGTAAATATTTCGGTGTATCTGATAGTTTAAGCAAAACAGCATGAGGCGTATTTAGAGTGTGACATAATTTCAATGATTATTATTTCATCCCGTGATATATATATATATCTGTGTTCATATATTTAGCACTGTTTTATTAATACCTGAATAATAATGCTATACACATGTACACCCTCCTCATATGTATATTTATTAATTTACGTCACTATATATCACTAAAGATATATATATAGAGAGAGAGAGAGAAAGAGAGAGAGAGAAAGAAAGATATACTTAAGTTGAGGGGAACAAATGCTTAATCCATCGTCCCTGTATAGTCCAGTGGTTATTTTTTTGTGATCTACAGGCATATATCGTATAATGAAATTGATTTTTGTGCCTGTTTATTTATGTTTGTGTTTGTTTGCAGATGGGGCAGCCATTTTTAAATAAAGTTAAGGCAGCAGTTAAAAGTTTTTTGGTGATAGACGGATAAAAATGATAATTAGAAAATTGTATTACTGTGTTTTCCTAATCATTTTTTTATTTTTGGGAAACAATTGCCTCGGCTGTGTTTTTTATCGGTTCATACTAAAGGTATTCTCTTTGAATTTGGAAGCTTTTTCAGGAATGATTTTGCTAATTTTAAAATAAAGTTTTTGGAAAGGTTTATCATTCTGTATTGTAGTTTGATGGTGAAATTATCTTTGTGTCTTTGATTGTGATAAATGCCTGTTGTTTATGTAATACTAGCACTCAGTCATCTATTTTAAGGTTCTTTGCTATTTTGGGGCTTCCCTGTCTATGCTAATTTTCCAGTTATTAGGACTATATTGTAAATGGTCACTACAAATAAGTAATTCTCAAATTTCAATAATTGGTCATCAGATGATAGTTTTTTGTGATTTAAATCTATAAAACACATATTACTAAGGATATGAGAAGAAGTGTTTCCATCTAATCCTGTTTAAGATATTCTGGAAAAAATATAATAAAAAATTCCATAAAAATAATTCTTATCACCAGTTACCCACCATTGCCTGACGAAGTACAATTCATAGTTCTGAAACATGAAAATTTTTGCGTAGCAAGGTAAAATGTTCTTATCATAATCACTTATAATAAAATGTTACAATTATATATATATATATATATATATAAAGAGAGAGAGAGAGATAACAGATTGATAGATAAAACAGTGATAGACATGAATGTGTGTGTAATATTTACTAGTTTTATTTTGCTTTCATTTTGTATCTGCATTTTCTCGAATTAACCATATAAGCCAACTATTTTTTAATTTCTTAACATATTTAGTGTTCTTACCACCATCAATTACTGACAAGATTTCATCCAAATCTTTGTTTCTTTTTTCATTTAAACATTTTCTTTTCTTCTTTCCTATTTTTGTCAAAAGTTGCCTTTCTTGGCTTTCTGGTTCGCTTTCTTTTTAGCTGTGTCCGCCTTTTCCAGGGCGTATGAATTAAAAAATATGTCTGAAACTTTCTTTTGTTTTGAATAAAACAACATACTCTTTTATTTGTTCTGCTTTTAAGCTATTCATTCTCAACGTCTATCGCCATGTTTATGCTAGATATTTTATCTCCAAGCAATTGGTCATTTTTTTTTTCATTTAACAGGTGTATGTTCAATTAATAATTTTGGACTGCAAATAGAGGATAAAAACATGAATGTTCAAAATTGACTAAACAATTTTATTAAAACATAAAATCTATTTTTCTATTAACCTTTGCATATTTTTGATAGTTTTACAATTATTATTATGTCATTGTTCATCAGAATTCGATTTCTGCTATGATCGCTCTACCTAAAATATCTGCGGAAAGTCCTGTTTTTTCTATCTCCAATAACATCTTTAGTGTTACATAAAGTTGTACGTAGTGCGTTGTCTGTACTTATCAAGGCAATTTTTTGTATATCTGTTAATCTGGAGTTTCCGGGGATTCTTTCAATGTGTTGTTTTGTTGCATTGTTTATCATTCCAAGTGCACCTACTATCACTGGCACTATTCTTGCTGTCAATGTTCACATTGTTTTTTATTTCAATTTCCACGTCTTTATATTGTGATCATTTTTAGAATTCCTTGGTTACTTTGTTACAATTCGCTGGACAAGCCATATCTATTAATATGCATTTTTTTTCTTTTTGGTTTTTAACAATAATGTCCGGCCTATTTGCTTCAATTTTTCTGTCTGTGCAGATGGTGTAATTCCATAGAATGGTGACATCTTCTGTATTATTATTATTATGAAAGAAATATATTTTCAACTGAAAGAACCATTGGTAATTACATCTAATTTCAGATTACATACGAGATATATAGCAATATCTTGCTGAGAATCACCGTGAAAATGCAAATTTCTTCGTCATCCCGAAAATAAAATATGAAAGAATAAGTATAATAAAAATGAATTTAAATACTTTTAGAGAGGCTAAAATGATTAATTTAATGATAACTCTATAAATTCTTATTTTCCTTCATGTTTTAAGCAGTGTAATAATGACAAGGATAATTTATTTTTTTATTAAAGATCGAGAAACGAACGTCTTTTCTTCAGATCTCTTATCAGCCTTGCAGGTTTTGTGATATGAAAGTAAAAACTTGACATTCTATAAGAATGTTAATCTTGTATTTACACAAAAAAATAATGATTTCCGCCTTGCAATATAGCCAACATATATAAAATGGATATCTGTGCACTGATTGAGAAATCGGAGAGCCGAGTTCGAATTCCAGTCAAAATCTTTTCATTCACTTACGTACAAATACCTTTGGAAAGGTATCAATCTATCTCTTCTATTTCCAGCTATGAGTTGAATAGCAGGAAAGATTGGGTTATATAGCCATGGTTGTAACCAGTCTACTGCACAAAGTAATGCCAGCATACAGCGGAAAAAACATCTGCCTAGTCATTCATGTCTCGAAACATATGATCGCCTCAGCATGTATCATGTATGGCAATTAATGAGTGACTGATATAAAGATTTTATTTTTCCAGATTATTAATATTGTCAAGCAGATTAAAATAAAATGATTAAGGATATTTAAGCAAGTTACATAATTTAACCTGGTCGTGTATTTTTAGGTACAAGAATGTCTTTGCAGCATGCTGACGGGTGTTGAAAACATTATTTTGTATGGTTGAATTTATCGTGAACAGTTTAGTCGAGATTTACAAACTCGATGAGATTTGAGTAAGCTGTGTTGTTTGGAAAAATTCTTCGACAAAACCTTACTTTACCCATCCGAGTAAAACCAGCTTTACTTTTTATCCCCCTATCAGTTTGCATTTCTCTTCAAAATTTGGTTTTGAACGGTTATTGTATCGCTGTATTAGTAAGTGCGAATGATGGATAGAGGAGCTAACAGAAGTTACAGAATTGTATATAGAGATAAAAGCTTAGGTGCGCCCTACATTTAAATTTCATGAAAACATTCATTTAATTTGAGAAGGTATAAGCTACTAATACGAAACGGTAGTACATTGATTGATATCCTTTCTCGCTAGTGGATACTCATAAAAATAAAAGATTAGATATTTAATTGTTGTATTCACAAACTAACTACACCATTAAAAATAAAAACTCCTTGAAAATTGCTAAACAAGTGGCCGAAAGGGCTTGAGACAATCCAAATGAAGGGAATTTTTGTGTTTCCGTACTCCTAATGAACGGAAAAATGTAAGAACTAAATCTAAATGAAAAAAATATTTAAATTTTACTTATCTGCCGACAATATATATATATATATATATATAAGCGTTTTTAAGAATTTACATTATGCGGACTATTGTTAGTTGCCATTTGTACGACGTTTTGGCAGTTTTGCGTTCCGGCCTTCTTCTAACCAACGCCTATATCGACTGGGCCATGTGTCATTAAGAACTGCATTTTTGGGGCGTATAAACCTCATGTTCAGTAATCCTTTTTTACCAGATTTCATATTGCAATTTTTTTATGTTAATGGTTTTCTCTGGTATTTTCTTTTAGTTCCTGTGACTTTGTTATATAGCAATATACAACAAACACGCATATATATAAAAAATATGAGTTGTATCTTTATTAATGACGATGGACCGTGTAACCTAGGGAACAGAGAGTGAGAGAGCGCGCTTCTACTGGGTTGACGGGGGGGGTCGTCGTATCTGTTGCTCCTCTGGTCTGGTCTGGCTCTCTCGTCTGCCTCTGTCTGTCTCTCTGTCTGGTGAAATCCGTGCGCCGAGGTCTTTTTATAATCTCCAAACCGGGACTTCCGGATTTTGCCTCGCCCACGCACGCTCACGTAATTCTCAGAGACACCTGTTCTGTCTGCCACTTGTAGCCATTTCCGCTACTGCCGGAAATAAGGTCAAACAAACATCCGTTCCTTTCAACTACCGGAAAACACCCCCGCTTGCATCAGCCTTTCCTCGGGTGGGACCAGATTGTTATATTACAACTTGACCCAAAGAGTTGTGAGTTTAATACTAGGCCATAGGGTTAGAGGGACATAACTCATAACTACCAGAAGAGGCACTACTAAGCAAGGAATGGAGTTCCTATAACCCAGTGATTGTAATAACGTTTTTGGTTCAAAATTCCTAGCACCTGAAGAAGGCCGGAGCGTACAACGGTTGAAAGGTTGTACAAATTGTAACGAAGATAAGGACAATAGTCTGAATAATATAAATACTCTAAATACTACCTCATATCAGAAATATAGATAAATACTAAATACTAAAGCGTTTTCTATCAGACATTATTTCTTATTACTGACAAGTTTGTTTTTTCTAAGATGACATGTCTTTGAGTTGCTACCTTTGGTCTAATTTTATTAAACAGTTTATTTGATAACAATCAGCCTAAAATATGAAATTCTACTGAAGAAAGCTTGTGCACACGAAAAGAATCGAACATGCATATTTTTTTATACATCAGATGAGCGACATTTGGGCCAAAGCGTGCCACTACCAGTTTGGTCATGGATATCAACCGGCAGAGCAAGGGTCGAATTAAAACTTTAAGTAAACCACTTTTCTGCTTAGAATTTATATATTTAAAGAGAGTGAAGCAGTTCAAATGTACAATCATATTTATTTATTAATTTTAAACTTATCCAAAATACATTTTTAAATAATATTTTTTCTTTCAAAATAAAAATATTTTTTTCCATCAAGCCGCATAACTGTGGCGACAATCTGTATTTTTTCTTTTAATGCTCATTCACAAATTCATTAGAAATAAGACTTTGGATAATAATAAAAATTCTTCCACATTAAAAAAAAATATCGTTATTCTTAATTTAATACAAACTTAGCCCACATTTTATGCTTGAATATAGTAGAAATCCATACCACGATCGTCACTACATAATATAGAATATTTTAAATGTTTCCTTTTGATACGTAACTGCAACATTGTATTAAATATGTGACGAAAGATTTCTATATTGTCATTAATTCTGAATGCACTAATTAACTGTATTTCATAGAATTCTCATCTGACAATAAAAATTCATATATTGCATACATGAAAATTTGCAAGCTCGTTAAGTAAAGGTGTGATATCAAATAAGGAGGAAATAAAATTTAATGAAAAAGTTACGCCTGGTACGGAGATAACAAAAGAAAAAAAAACTACGAGTTATTCTGCGTATTTGTTAACGTACATATATATGTACCAGATATACAGGTACACAAAAACAACACACTTATATATATGTGTGTGTGTGGTGAGTGAGTAAGTGAAAAGTGAAAAATGCATTTATTTCATACAAAAACATAAATTAATTTCAAACATAATTACATTTCTTGCCAATGAATTACCTCTCTGATGAAAATTACTAAAATGGATGTAATAATATACAGTGGAAAATATAGATCAGAATTCGGTTTGCGATTACGTGTCAGAACGTAAACTTGATATAAATAATTGCTATGCCTTCCTCTACTTGCAAATATATATATATATATATATATATATATGAAATACTGTTTTAAATATTCATCACGTAATATCATTTGCAGGCAACTCCTAGAACAATGTAGATTAACAGCTATCATGTCTTTATCAAATAAATAATTTATTTTTTGACATTGCATTTCTTTGACATTTTTGTTAGGCATATATTAATGTTTTGCAAAGTAGAACTTGAATTATTTTTAAGCGATTTAGACAAACTCTTATCTATGTAAGGATAGATAAATAGATAGATAAAAAAATTTAATAGAAATGGTATTGACAGAAATATATAGAAAATATTGATAAATAGATATAAATATATCGATATATAGATAGAAATATCTAGATAGAAATAGATAAAAAATTTGATAGTATTGACAGAAATATATAGAAATATATTGATAGACACAAAAATATTGATAGATAGATAGAAATGTACTGATATAGATAAATAGAGGTAAATAGATAAAAATATATTGAGGTATAGATAAAAATATATTGATAGAAATAGATAGAAATATATTGATAAAGATTGATAGATAGAAATATATTGATAGAGATAGAAATATATTGATAGATAGAAATATATTGATAGATAGATGGAAATATATTGATAGGGATAGACGGAAATATATTGATATAGAAAAAGTATATTGATAGACATAAATAGATAGAAATATATCGATATAGATAGATAGAAATATATTGATAGAAATAGATGTAAATTTAATAGATAGTATTGGCAGAAATATATAGAAAAATATTGATAGAAATACATTGATATAGAAAAAGTATATTGATAGAAATAAATAGATATATAGAAATATATTCATAGAGTCAGAGTGAAATATATTGATAGAAATAGATACATAGGTAGAAATATATTGATAGAGATGGACTAATAGATAAAAATATATTGAGAGAGATGGCTACATATATAGAAATAAAATTAATAGAGATAGAAATATATTGATAGACAGACCGGTTGATAGATAGAAATATATTGATAGATATATATATATATAGACAGAAATTTATTGATATATATATATATATATATATATATATATATATATTGATAGAGATGGATAGAAATATATTGATAGAGATGGATAGAAATATATTGATAGAGATAGAAAAATATACTGATAGTGATAGATAGAAAGAAATATATTTATAGAGATCGAAAGAAATATATTTATAGAGATCGATAGAAATATATTGATACAGATATACAGATTGAAATATATTAATAGAGATAGAAATATATTGTCAGATATAGATAGATAGAAATATATTGATATAGATAGATAGAAATATATTGAGATATATTGATAGATAGATAAACAGAAATATATTGAGACAGATATTGATAGAAATAGAAATGAATTGATAGACAGATAGGTACATAAGTATATATTGATATATAGAAATGTATTGATAGATACATATTGATAGAGATAGATAGAAATACATAGATAGAAATATATTGATAGAGATAGATAGATATTGATAGAGATAGATAGATATTGATAGAGATAGATAGATATTGATAGAGATAGATAGATATTGTTAGAGATAGATAAAAATATAGATATATAGATATTGATAAATAAAGCTAGATAACGATATATAGAAATATACCGACAGATATAGATAGATAAATAGCGAGAAATATATTGACATATATAAATAGATAGATATAAATATATTGGCATATATATACAGATAGATAGATAGAAATATACTGATATATATATATATATATATATATATATATATATAGATAGATAGAAATATACTGACAGATATAGAAATATATTGACATAGATAGATAGAAATATATTGACATAGCTAGAAATATATTGACATAGATAGATAGAAATATATTGACATAGAAATATAGTGACATAGATAGAAATATAGTGACATAGATAGGAATATATTGACATAGATAGGAATATATTGACATAGATAGAAATATATTTGGATAGATAGATAGATAGATAGAAATATATTCACATAGATAGATGGAAATATATTGATAGAGATAGATAGATGGAAATATATTGACAAAGATAGATAGATAGATAGATGGAAATATATTGACAGGGATAGATAGATGGAAATATATTGACATAGATAGATAGATAGATAGATAGATGGAAATATATTGACAAAGATAGATAGATAGATGGAAATATATTGACAAAGATAGATAGATAGATGGAAATATATTGACAATGATAGATGGATAGATGGAAATATATTGACAATGATAGATAGATAGATGGAAATATATTGACAAAGATAGATAGATAGATGGAAATATATTGACAAAGATAGATGGAAATATATTAACAGAGGTAGATAGATAGAAATATATTGACAGAGATAGATAAGAATATATGAACAGTTTGATAGGAATATATTGACAGAGATAGATAGAAATATATTGACATATATAGATTTATAGATATAAATATATTGACAGAGATAGATAGAAATATGTTGACAGAGATAGATAGAAATATGTTGATGGATAGATAGATAGATAGATAGATAGAACTGTGTTGATGGATAGATAGATAAAAATATATTGATGGATAGATAGATAAAAATATATTGATAGATGGAAATATATTGACAAAGATAGATAGATAGGTAGATAGATGGAAATATATTGACAAAGATAGATAGATAGATGGAAATATATTGACAAAGATAGATAGATGGAAATATATTGACAGAGATAGATGGAAATATATTGACAGAGATAGATGGAAATATATTGACAGAGATAGATGGAAATATATTGACAGAGGTAGATGGAAATATATTAACAGAGGTAGATGGAAATATATTAACAGAGGTTAACTTAAATAATTCTTGAAGATATTGAGAGGGCATATTATAATTTCATAGCTTAAATATCAGGTTATGGAAACAAAGCTTGTAAAAATTCAGATTTATCGTGTAGCTATGATCCTAACATATCTGTTACTACTATTTTATCTCTACAATAGTTTTGCTGGCTTAGATTATACGAACAATATTAAATATAATAATCGTAAATTATCTGAACTTTCTAGATGGTTAATTGTCTTAGTGCGGATGTTTATTTTAGAGTAGTGGATATTGGCTCGGTACGAGAAATCGGAGGGCTGATTTTGATTTCCAATTGAATTGGTTGCATTTACTTACATGCAAATACCCTTGGGAATGGTAGTAATCTGTTTTTCTCCCTCCAGCTATGGATTATATAACAGACAGGTAGACTTTCTACCGCAGAAAATAACCACAACCTAATGCAGGAAAATATTCTGCCCAGTCAGTCATGTCTCATTCTTGACATAATCACCCAAGCATGTATTAACTGAATTGTGTTAGATTTTAAATCTTACGAAATTAGACTCCTTCTTCCTTGGGCATATCTCAGCCCGTTTGTTCATCTGGCGTGGCGTAATGGTTAGTAAGCTTGTTTCGATAAAATCATTGCAATTGAGTAGTGAGTCTGATCCTCATTGAGTGCCCTATATCTTCGGCCTTGTACCACATCTAAGCTGCGCTTAGGGACTGACCATATTCAAGCCGCTTTCACATTTATTCTTTTTCGATTAATTAAGAACATTGAGTATTTTAGGAAGAGACAACTAAAGTTTCTGGAACATGAAATGAGGAAGGAGGGATTGGATAACCTGTTACTAACCAGAGAGAGTGAAAAAGAGAGAGGGGAAAGCAGCGGATAAGATATTTGAAGGACCTGATCAGGTGGATGATGGAACGAGAGTTGCATGGTGCAACAAGAGCAAGCGTGCTAAGAGCCACCAAGAACAGGGAGATGTGATCGCCTACGTCCTGAAAAGACATGGCACATAAAAGAAGAAGAAGAGTATTTTGCCATAACGCAGGAGATTGTTATGACGGAAACGAGAGTAACGATTTCCAACCAGTGAGCCTTATGAGATATGGCTCATAAATAAAGTCGGCTATACTAATAAAAAATAATTTATCGTTGAAAGTTAAGCGAACATTTTCCCTACAGAATATCACACGCGTAAGAATCTACATAAGAAATGGAAAGTAAGTTGATATTTTTAAGTTGGAGAAAATATTTCGTATCATATTACCTGTTGTGAAACAATGATTCACACATGCGACTGCGAGTGATTTGTTTCTAATTGATTAATTTGAAAATTTTTTTAATATATTTCTTCTGTAACAGAAATGATTGATATGCAAATTTATCACTTCGAAAGCTGACTATTTTTACACGTATGATATTCCTTAATGAAAATCACCAATAGTTTAAAATGTTGAGATCGTTACCATCAACTATAAGTCAAACATGAAAAATAAGAGAAATATTGCATTTAATTATATCGAAATATACCCCAACATAGTTGGAATCAATAAGTAAGGGAGGTCACTCAGCATTTAATAGTTATTTTCCTTTGACATTGTCAGCTCTGAACTTCCTGGCGTAAGAGAGCATGTGAGTGAACAAGTAAGAATGAAACAGACAAAACATTTTAATAAAAATTATTTTCCTCATTATATTAGCCTCTGCGATTCAGAAAGCCCGTTTTTCCATGACTGGAAAACATCTAAACACATACGTCGTAAATATATGAGTATGCAAACTCAAGTGTATGTAAGTTTAATATAATATAAGATTATTATATGTATTGAAATCCGACAATAGCAGGTAGGAAAAATGTTATTAATCTAACATGCTTCACTTTAATAAGTGAATAAATATCTGAAGAAGCATATTTACGTTGAACATGTTCGATTAAAGACACTGATCCTATCTGTTCTTATACTATTCATATATATATATATATATATATATATATATATATATATATATATATATGGGGGTGAGGTTTCAAATAAAACACCAAGATCTCCATGCTGGTGTAAATAATAACATAATGAAAATATATCTACTAATGAATTTTGAATAAATATTCAAAGCTAAATAAAATAAAATAAAATTCTGGATGTCCTAGATATGGGAGCTGGAATGATGATTTAGGTAGCATGGAACTCAGCAGACATTTTTAAAATAAGAGGAGCAGTTGAAAACATTAAGTAATCTATATAACGCACATGGCTAAACAGGGAGAAGGAGAAACAATAAGACAAACATTGCTTAGAACTTCAAACCAGATAAAGTTGTGGGGAGCCATGATCGATTCGTCCTGAAGGGAAAAACGCATAAAATATATATAAACTGTACTTGAAACTATTTGATATTAAGATTATTCAAGTAATATTTTATATAATATATTCAAAACATCTTTACTCGTATATTTTATCATTATATGAGAAGTTTTGTTGCTGCAAATGAACTAGTAAATGCATACAGATATTATCATAACAAATAACGATGACTCTGGTAGCCATACTGGTTAACCTTATGATATTTTCTTTTATTTATATTAGTTTTGTTAAGAATAATACGAGATACGTTTATGTCATTATTTTGACTTATTTTTCTTGTCAGGATATATATTGTATATTCATAAGTCTGCCATTCATCCTTTCTTTGAATTTTTTTCCACATCTGGTTTTGTGTTCCTGTTATATATTTATATGGAACCCAAAGAAGAATATGCAACAATATTGCACCTGGCATCCTGACCTCTTGGCATCACGGTTTTTGTCACTTTCTGACCGCCGTAACGTAGCTTCTCACAGCATTTTCTATAAATACTTTTATAGTAATTGTTCTGGTGAACTGTCCTCTTTGGTATGTAGACTTTATGAATTGAAACGCTGTACGAGAAAGGTAGTAATGTGTTATAATTTTGGAGTTGAAATGATTAGATGTAACTATAAGTTCTGTGCTAACATTTCTTTGTATTGCACTACTCCATTGATCTTCCGGTCTTTGATCTTCAATAATTTAAATGCAATGCCAAACGTCATTTTCTGTCTTTTTAATTCTTGTCTTTTTACTGTTCTCTCTCCTTAATAGTGTTTTTGTCTCATATTCCCTAACACTCAGTAACCTCTTAGGTCTTAGTAACTTCATTGCCTTACTTGGGATGAAATAATTAAACAAAATGTCACGATAAAACTTTTTAGGCAATACTGATCGCTGTTAAGTGATATAAATTTAAAGAAGTAAAATGAAGAATTTGAGGGATATTGCATTACATTTAAAAAGACATTAATGGTTTTGTTAAAACGCAGTTGGCTTAAAATGTGATATTGTTTTCTCATAGAAACGAAATTGAGTCTCTACAAGAAATGGAATTTAGGAAGACATATTGCATTGGTGCCTTTAATTAACTTTACTTCTAGTCTATGATTAAAGGTATTAAAGTATTTTTCATTGAAAACTGTGGACGCTTAAAATGGATTTGTCAAAATCTTACATGCACACGCATATATATATATATATATATATATATATATATATATATATATATGCCGTTTATTACGATCATTATTTACTACCTGATGAGACATCGTTTTTTCAATGTTGAAACATGATGTACAATTTTGTAGTAGATTGTAGTTTGTACGTGTTTTAAAGTGTGTATATATATATATATATATATATATATATATATATATTTGTACATGTTTTAAAGTGTGTGTATATATATATATATATATATACACTTTAAAACATGTACAAACTACAATCTACTACAAAATTGTACATTATGTTTCAACATTGAAAAAACGATGTCTCATCAGGTAGTAAATAATGATCGTAATAAACGGCATTTTTAAAAGAAAATTTTAAAAAACTCACTTCTTTTTATTTTTGGAAAACTTTTAGTACAAGGTAATCATAGTTTCTTCCCTCTGTCAATTTTCTCACTTTTCCCTCTTTGTTAAGACCAGACGTCGCGTGACCGATATTTGTATCCGTCTATATTGTATTTTCTACCTGAATTTGTGGTCTATTTCTCTCTTAACCGTTTTCGTTGGCTTGTTTTTTGCTTTGCATTTTATTTTTTCTCTGTCATTCTCTTTCCTCTTTCCTTCCCCTTTTTTTGATTTCTCCTTTTGCTTTCTCATCTGTGCTACCTCTTTACTAAATAAAAGGATATTTTCTTTAAGAAAAACGTTTATTACCATCATTATTATCCACCTGATGCGTCATTGTTCTTTCAAGGTCTAAACAAAAATGTACAATTTTGTAGTAGATTGTAGTTCGTACATGTTTTAAAGTATAATTTATATTAAATATTCATTGCTCTATTTTTATATTGAGCACTGTTTAAATTAATATTTTGAACGTTGCAAATATCTTCTTCCTTTCTTATTGTTGTGGAATCCGGGTGAGGAACCGCACGAAATAATGAACAACAAAACATATATGGAGATAGAAAAGTTGGTTATATTGAACGTAATATACAAACTTGAGCGCAGGTTAGTAAATCCAGGGATACTGTTAGTAGAAATAAATATATACAAGTCTTGAAGTGAAGTCGTTGGAAATAGTATATCCGTGTATATTAATCTAGCTGAGTGGAGCCCGGAGCTTATCTGGTATCTGTGTATTTTCGGTATCTCAGGGAACTCTCCGATAACTGTAACGGATCTCTATGATTACTCTCCACTGCCAACTGCAACAGCAACTACTGTTCTCTCTACGGCAGGAGTATATGTACACTCACTCGAGTCCATTATCACATACAAAAGGGGGAGATACCACCACACTAATTCATTTGGAGATATATATATATATATATATATATATATATGCGCATATGTAAACGGTATCTGAGTGAAAAATACAGTTGGCGGTACTATAGCGAATTCTGGTTGATTCATTTTTGTTAACTTCGCGCTAATGCTCTTTGAATTTTTTTTCTTTAGCAATCGAGCTAAATAGCAGGACAGAAAAGACTCACTAATGCCTTGATCGCAGAAATAATAAGACACAAATTTCTGAAGTTCAGAAAAGAGAGTTGAGTATTAACTGAATGATAATTTACCTACTAATTCTGTTTTTATTTCCTCCCGAAAAGGCAGTTAATTCTACGACTATAATTAAACCCTCAGTATTTTTAGACGAGATGAACATTTCTAAACTGAAATTTTGATTTGGCTCAAAAGACGGTGAAATTCAAGGGAGAATCCATTATATATATATATATATATATATATATATATATATATATATATGCTACAAGAAATGCCGAAAATTAACGAAATGGTTTTAACAACAGTCATCAGTGATATTGAAATTATTTTTTTTAAATTATATTTAATTCATACTTGTGTTAGAACCTGTGAACCCCAACCAACATAGGGATTTAACTTCGTGTGGTATCATTCGTGGTCTAGTGGTCTAAGACGCACCAGTTCAATTGGTGGCTTCCTCTATGTTGATAGAGGCCGCAGGTTTGAATCCTGCCGAATCACGCACATTTTCGTACAAAAATTTATCGTAAATAATCAAACTGGTAGAAATAAATATATAAATATACTGTTCGATTAAAATTCGAGTATCGATTAAAAATACTGTTCAGACAAATAATTTCTTATATATATATGTGTGTATATATATATATATATATATATATATATATAAGGTTAAGTGGAGGTCCAAACCGACGCTTCAAGGATCAGTTAAAAACACTGCTGATATGCCATCGATCGACCCAAAAACCTGGATAAATGTTGCTGAAATTCGTGCTTTCTGGCGTAGGAACATCCGAAGTGGTGAGGTTGAGGTGAGGAAATTTCGTGTTTAACTGTCAACTTGAAGGTCTTCCGAATGCTGTCAACTGCATCCACTAACAACATATCTTTGTGAATTCTGCTCGTTTCTCTTCACGAGTAGTAATCTTCTAAGCGTAGCTGAGATGTGGCACAAGATATGGTCGAAGTATAGAGCAATGAATGAGGATTGAATACAATACTCAGTCGTAATTGTGGTAAGAATTCAAGGCTGGACCTTCACATCCATCCCCCTCACCACCACCAGAAGGGAGAAAGGTAATAAGCTGAGAGTATGACGATCCAGGTGTTCGTGTGCGAACGGGTTCAGACTAGACACAATAGTTCGTATCTATTACATTTGAATTCGTTGCATTCTCTTACGAGCAAACACCACCGAAAAAGGGAATAATCCCTCTCTTCTTTCTCCAGCTATGAGTTAAATAGCAGGACAGATTGGGTTCTATCGCCTGAGTTAGCAACCAGTTTACCGCAGTAAGTACTGGCAATCTGCTGAGGGAAAATTTTCTATCCAGTCAGTCATGTCTCTTTCTAGACATGATCACGCAATTGTGTATCACGTATGGCACTTAACTGACTGACCGATCTACCTATCTAACTGGTGTATATTCGAAAATGAAGTAAATTCGAAAAATCATCTAAAATCTAAATCATTGATATAACATTTATCTGTCCATATATTTTTATAGGCTAGCAATGGAGAACTAAATAAGAAGTTCGATAAGTGGCAACTAGATTGGTCGGAACAGAATGTGACTGACAGCTGCATAGATATGATTAGACAGTTTGATTCTGCAATTTACAGATTAGTCATTATTATTTGAAAACTTAATCGAACTACCGATCTCAATCTGTTTATTGTTTTCCGTTATAAAAATCGATTTCTTTGATACATTCTGTGTAATACTACAGCCGTAGTACCGCTTTAATATTGTCCGTTCTTCTACTTGTTTATTTTTTATTGTGGGTAACGAGAGAAAAGTTCAGTGTTGTTAACCATGAATAAAATCCCCACTCTTCTTTCCTGCTGTAATTCACATTAAAACCAAAAACTGTGTATTGCCGCCATATCTACTATGAAGATACCCAATCATGTACCGCTAGCTGCAACAGGATTCAAATGAGTTTTGAATGTAATACACTATTTTCCATCTTTAAAATTATATTCACACAGAAGCGACACCGAGGGGCTCTCTCTACTCGGTCTCTAATCCCAAAGAAAAAATGTTCAGACCATTTTTTCTAATTTAGACATTTACAGTTAAGAACTGCTCTGTAATGTACACAAGCGCGAATCGTTATTTAGTATTCCATTGATAAAATTGAATGGATTTTGCTTTTGGGGAACAGAAAAATGTTAGGTTGCTTCCCGGATGACAACAGTCTTTATCTCTTTAATTATAGTGTAATAATTTATCCATTATAAATATCCTGATAATTATACCTTATATACATTAAACAATCCCATTCAGTAACACTCTACATTGATTGGGTGAAAAAAATATATATATATATATTTAAGTAGAAGAAATTAATGGAAACGCTGGTATAGCAACATAAATGGGTGAGATCAATATTTGACAGAGATAGAGGAATATACAGATTACAGCAAAATTAAGGCCTTTTTTAAAAGCTGATGCAGATATGATGACATGAAAGTATTGATCGCTAGACCGAAGACTACCAGAGTTTTGCTTGTGCTGCGTACTCAAAGGTCTTGCTTACAGGACCAATTGTAAACAATTCCTAAATTAAAACATTCATTTTCAAAATAGTTTTCTTTATTTAGAAATGTTTCCAATGGTTTTTTGATAATGTAATGCTTTATACTGAATATGAAGGAGAGTATTTTCAAATAGTTTTTTAATCATAACTCCATTAGTTTTTATCTCGCTTCCTGTCCGTAGAAACCCCTTCCCCATGTTTGCTTCCCTGATACAATCTCTTCAAGCTTAAACGCAAAGTCAACTTCTATCTTTCTCTGATCCTTTCTAGAACATCTATAATATTTTCTTTTCTGTCATCTGTCAACTCTCATTGTAACCCCCTGCGTGCCTGTGACTATTATTGCCTTGCTTGGAGTGAAACGATTATAAAAACGTGTGTGATATAACTTTTACAGTAGGACGTAATGTGCGCAATGATTATATGGAGTTAACAAATGTATTTTTAAATCAATGACTCTTCAGAACGTTGGCTAACATAGCTCAGTTTCTCTGTATTTATTAGCTAAAAATGGTCTTGACTACTCAAGCATCATTGATACTTTCTGGTTTTCACTTAGTATTTACTAATTGTCATGTTTGCAAATTGTGTAAGAAAATAATACTAGATTTATTGCGATTTGAACTAACATTAATCTTGATCGTTTCTCGAATATGAAAAATTGAAACTATACGCATATATTTATGAAAGAAACATTACTATAAAATTAATCTGTACTTTAGTAGTTTTTCTCCTCTTTATAAGCTCTGTGTTATTGTCTGTCTGTCTGTCGAAATCGATTTCCTTCTGCAATTAGCTTTAAACTTACTTAATTTGTATCAAACACGATTCACATCAGTTAGTCAAAAACATCTTTTATTGGATAAGTTAAGCATCTTCTTGTAAATATTTTATTCTTCATAATAATCATTATTTCATTTATTCTTTCTTATATAAACAAAGATAAAAGTTGTTAAAATTGGCTTAGAAATCGAAGCAAGTCCTTTGTTTGAGCGATTGTTGCGGATGATTTTTATCCTACAAAAAAAAAATAACTTGAGATATTTTCATTATATATTGGCTTGGAAACCTGCCAAGCATCAATGGTTGAAAGACTCAGGTTAGCGTAAATATTAAAGATAGGAGCACTACGAAAAACAAATTCTTCTATTACTTGATTACGCTGCTAAGGATATTCAAAATATATTACGAAATAAGTTAAATACTTTATTGTTAAATTATATTTAAATATAAAACTGAGTGACTATATATATATTCTTTATATCACAAATGATTATTAATTCTAAGCGACAATGTATGGTACACTGACTTTATTTCAGCGATTACAGAACTAAATAAATCCATTCATCATTATTAAACTACTCAACAGGATCAATAGCTTAAATAAAGATATTGTCTTTGACTGGATATCATTCCATATTGGTATCACGAGGAATGATAGATCAGATTCCGCAGCTAGAAAAACTTTTACGACAAAATACGCATCCCACCGCTTAAGTATCAAAATCCCATATAGAAATGTAAAGACAACAATATATATATATATATATATATATATATATATATATATATATAAGGGAGGAGTGGCAGAATGTATGGAATTCTAGACACAAACTATAAACTATAAAACTAATAGAATAATAGCAGCAGAAATACCAATCAAGAACAGAAGTGATTATATCCAGACTGGAAATACTAACATTACCCCTTCGTATATCCTGAAAAAAAAAAAAACTATCTGTGTGTGGCATGCCAATAGACATTCACCATGATGAGAAACTGCACCAAATTTTTTCCCTAGGCTTAAGTTACCATCAAGCTGCAGATTTAAAAGAACTTTTCAAAAAAATGATTCGCATTACATATTCAAGTTTTAAGAGAAAATAAACACACACACACACTCACACACACACATATATATATATATATATATGTCATCCGCAGACAGATCTTTATCACAGTTCATTAGTACAGTTAGACTCCGATTGCTTTTAACCCAGGATTGAAACTCGCCCAAATTAGCGTCAGTCGGCGATTGTACCTCTGGGCTATGGGCGTTAGGTAGAAGGCAGACAGACTTTTAGCATGTATATGCTAATTTCTTAGTGAATGAGCGATGCGTACATGCAAGAGTAGCTACTGTTTTTCAAAGTCTACCATTCTTCCAGAGTGCTCAATCAGGGTATAAGAGCGTAAATAATAAGTCTCATTTCAAATTGTCGGTTGTTTATAACCAATTTTCGTTAAAATTTGTTAATTTCCGTAACATGTTTACATTTGTTGATATTACGATACATTTCAGAGCAGATATGGTTGTTTGCGATGAATCAAAAATTGTGTTATACAGACTTGATAAAAACCTCATTTAGACTAGAGGCTATTCGTAGTCAAGCGGTCTAAGACGTTGCCTGATCAAATGGTAGCTTCCCCTATGTAAATAGGGGTCGCAGGTTCGAATCTTGACGAAGGGCACACATTTTCGTAATAACAATTTATCGTAAATAATCAGGCAGGTAGATATAAATATATGATACTGTTTAATTAAAAAACAGAATATCTAATTAAATACGAGTATCGATAAAAAATAATGTTCAAACAATTTATTTCAATTTGTCGGTTGTTTATAACCAAATTTTGTTAAAATTCGTTAATTTCCGTAATATATATATATACATACATATATATACTGTTTAATTAAAAGCCGTGTCTATTCAAATAAGAATATCTATCAAAAATAATGTTCCAGCAAATAAACTAGAATATGTCGGTTGTTAGTCCATTTTGTAAGTCTCCAATCTCCGGAACTTTCTGTAATATCTCTCTCTCTCTCTCTTATATATATATATATATATATATATATATATGTATAATGTTCGGACGAACTGCATTCCTTGTTTCCGCCAATTATAGATTTTACAGCCTGAACCACCACCCATGGCTCTCACCTTGGCGCAAACAACACACATTCTCTCCGTATTCAATTGGTGAGAAGTATGTTCTACTTGGAACTGCTATTGTGTTGTCATATCCTCCTATGACAATAGAACGGACTATGACTGAAATTAAGTAATAGAGTAAAGGAGGAATGGAAAACAATGCAACTGAAAGGAAATGTTTGAATAATGCCGAGTTTTAAGTGTTAATATGCTCACAGTATTGCGTATACAAGCGTTACTCATTCTCGCTCAACCATTTCCCATTAGAATAACTAACTGATTGACGCTGGATTCCGCATCCAAGTATAGTTTTAGAAGCGCTGCCTAGAAGTCACCTCCTAAGTTACATCATAAATTCATCATTAACACAATTTGAATTTTCGTTGGACAAATCCCTACATATAAATATTACATTATTTACATTGTTGACCTTGTATTTATTGCCATAAAGCTGAGTATAACAGTCCAAACAGTGTAAATAATGTAAATACTACTTCATCCCATAAGTATAGAAAAATATAAATATTACTTAAAATTTAAAAGTAAAACACATCACATTTTTGCTAGTCCTTCTCTGATTACTGCTTAGAATTGTGACTTTGTTTCTTTCATGAAAATTACAACAGCTTCCCTAACAGGTTTTGGATATTTTCCTTTCTACAACATCTGATAAGAGCATTGATTCTTGATTTTTAGTGGTTGATATGCGTTGAGGTGCAATGGATATAAGCTCGGAATGAGAAATCGAAGAACCGAGTTCGTATTCCGTGTTGAATTCGTTGCATTCACTTACACGCAAATACACTTTGGAGAGGCATTAATCTCTCTCTTCTCCTTCCAGCTATTGTTTAAATAGCAGAACAGATTGGGTTCTATAGTCTTGGTAGGGAACTAATGTACCGCAGAAAATAATGGCGCGAAAATCTTTTGCCCAACCTAAGCGTGTATCACGTATAGCACGTAACTGACTGATTATGCGCGTTTGATATACTGACAACTCCGACAGATATATATATATATATATAAATTGAATGAACTTGCCTAAGAAAGATTTATGGATCGCTTTTTTATTAAGTTTCACGGTCAGTATTTAATGCTTCTAAAGTAGACATAGACACATTATCCTTTAATTATTATATCAAATCGAAACGTTACTTGCTATTACAATATGATAAGAAGACAGCCATCACTCTCGAGAGACTATGGAGTCTACTAAGATGACTATCTAATCGCTGATGGAAAGTACTGCTCTGGCACGATTTAGTTTAATCATTTGATAATATGCATAATCGTTCAGCAGACCATAAATAATTTTATATTTCGCAAATAATAAAGTAATTTTAAATAGTGTATATATAAACATTTAATGTAGCAGGAGGCCATATCGGTTACATAATCTATAAGGAATAAATTCACTTTGTGGCTATTTTTCTGATGTTTGAGCGATTCACCTAAGGTAAACTGTTGTATATTCAATGTACACGTACGAGGGAAGGGCGAAATTTTCGCGGCTCGTCTTATTTTAAAACCAAACTAAACATTGTTATATTTTTGGAAGACTATAGGGGTCCAGTTTAAAACTTTATATATATATATATATATATATATATATATATATATATATATACTCCTAAAATGTATACACATTCCAGAAACAAACTTGCACAGATATTGTATGTAGTAAATTTATTCTGACATCGTGAGTTCAATACAAGTTAACTTTGGAATCTACAATCACAAAAGGCTCAAAGCTGGTGGCCTTTAGTTTCCAGACATTTATTAATACGGTAAACTGCTGCTTGGACAACGTAGACTAAAGTGTCTAGTGGGATGGCTGGACATGCATTTTCAATTTCTTGTCTAAAAGCCGCTAATGTAATTCCATCTGTCGAGTAGACATCTTAATATAGTAAACAGTATTATCGGTATTTGATTAAACTACGAAAGACAACTTTCTCTTTTCCTGAAGTGTGTGTATATTTTGTTATATACATTTGAGCAGCAACCTTTCTTTTAAATATGTTTCGTTGAAAGCGACCGATAAATAAGAGTTTACTAATTTTTATTTAATTTTTTTTCAGTATTCTAACATGTTTCCTTTTTGCTGGAGATAAGAATGTAAAAAAGTTTCGTATTGATTTTTCCAAGCGCTTGCACCTAATTCAATGGCCATTTTCAAGGTTGCTATATTTCCGCTGTTGATAAATGTTTACATTTTTTATCTCCAGAAAAAAAATGAACCATGTTAGAAAACTCAAAATATTAAATAAATAATAATAATAATAATTTCTTCTCGGTCGTTTTCAACGAAACACACACACACACACACACACACACACACATATATATATATATATATATATATATATATATATATATATATTTGATTAAATTACTTTGTTCCAAAACGGAAAAGTAGGAAGGTAAATCCCAAGAACCTAATACTAATTAATATTAAAAATTTTAATATTAAAAAATGATACAGGAGGAGAGCTTAATGTAATTAAAATTACAGAGCCAATATAAATTAAAATAAATTTTAAAAATTCAAAAATGTTGAATGAACATATCAACATGAAATCCCGATGAAAGATTTCTCGTATCCTCAGCAACAGTCCATATTCAAAATAAGAATAAAAATAAAATTAAAAAGAGAATTAAAAAAAATAAATAACGGTTAAGATTTGAGAAATTTACGTCACAATTTTTTTTTAATCAGTCTATTTTTGTTTTTTAATTTTAGAATTTTGAAAATTTATTTTAATTTATATATATATATATATATATATATATTGTATTTGAGCAACAATCTCTCTTTTATTCAGGTCTCATTAAAAATGGCAAACAACACCTTTCCCACAACAGTTCCGTCCGATCTTATTTAAACAGACATCAAGATGTTCCAGCTCCTATCCGTGATATCCTCATTGACAATATATACATAATAGAACAATCTACATGCAAAAGATTATAAATAATGTGAGCATTACTAATAAAAAAGAAAAATTCTACACCAAATAACATCAATTATGAACACAGAAACAATGTTCCTACCCTGTTCAGAACTTAACATACACGAGGCTGTATATAAAATTAACATATATAATTACCAAAGGTGGTGCTTTAATAATGAGAAATGGGAAATTATTTTTGTTAAATTATTATAAAATTTTGGTAGAAAACAATTAAAATGTTTATTCTAAAATCGAACAATATTTTTCAAACAACCTAACAGAGTTATTGTTACGTCACGCCAAGAAAATAGCCAGTGCGTTACTTAAAGAAGCTCTAAGTATTTATCTTGTCCCCACAACTAAGATGTGGATGTGACACAAGGTCGAGGTTTGATGTAGGTAGCCCGAACGCGTGTACACAGGCGAAAAACCAAAATTTTTCAGTCCCCGCAACCGCCGCTTGCACTAGCCCCAATAGTGACCACAGGTCTACTAGTTTGGTACAGTGGGTTGGTACGGCCTCGAGACAGTGTTTCCCGAGAGCGGGCACCTCTCTGTATAATTTTTCTCTATTGCATGTCTGTCCTCATACGGAGATACAATGGAGCTGCAATATGTCCGGAGAAAGATACTCAACTAAGAGATGATCATCCGTACTTGCTTTAAGAATGTAAGTAAAGTAAACAAGCTATAAATACCAACATTCCTGTTTTTTTATAGGTATTTCTCATTTATATTATTTCCGACTGACACTGTTTTTATATTTACATAAATAGTTTAGTAATCGTTTTAAGCTCATCGGTTAAACCAAATAAGTGCTGGGTAATTTGTTACGTATTATCACTCTGTGTTCTAGGCTCGCTAAGTAAGATAAATTTAAGGTTATTTCGGACAAAATTTAATTAGTAACATTTATCATATATTACAAGAAAATATGTATTGTTTTAGAAAGCACGAATACGCTGCTATCTATTGGTATTGCGTTCAGATGACTTCATTTTTTTTAAAACTGTTCATTTTGGAGGATGTGTTTGTTGAAAACTCCATTAAACACTGACAGCCGTGATAAAAACGGTAATAAATCGACGAGTGGTCTCTCTAAAATATATAAAGAGAGAAGCTAGTTGTAGAGAAACTATACAAGACGTAACGATAAGGTATATTTTGCTAGACTGGAGGCAGTCATTATTTCCAAAAATTAACCATGACCGATTGAACAGATAAAAACTACTTATACTTATCGATAACACGCATGGCTTACACACAATAATTTCATTAAATGTCTTTTTTTTTTTACATAAAAATATTAAGATATTACCTACCAAGTTATTAGAACCAACAATAAGGTAAACGTTGTTTCCAAAGGTTCATTAAGCATAAAAATATAAGTATTGATTGTTTTTTCATTCTGCTATAGAAATTAAGGTATTTTACTTTGTGCCGCACTATTCTACAAATAACACTTGATTTCATGTTTGACAACGTAAATATGCTTCTACCTGACTTAAAACGGAATCCTAATCTGACCTAATTATAATGAACTTGTATTTTTATTGTATATATATCTTTACTCTATTAAAACTAGAATCTGAGAGCGTTTATAACTGAATATGTTCTCGATAATTCTAACTATTTTTGCAAATAGATACATATTTCATAATATCTTGCATATATATTTGTGCCGTACTTTATCAAAGGTTTTCGAGTAATCTATAAAACATACATACTTTTGCATTTATTTTGCTCTTGCAGTATCAAAGTGATTGTGATTATAGCATTTCATATTCTAGTATCTTTGTTAAAAAAGCGAAAAAAAACCACACACATTTTCTTTGTCTTATAAGTTGTTTAATTTGGCTTCGCACATTATTTATCTGAAAACGAATTATTTCATTTTGGTTATGCGATCCATTAAACCGCTTCTTTGGCTGATCTCGCATTGACTTATACCTGGTTTCTTAGGTAACGCTACAACTAGGGAATCTGCTAAGGTCTTCTGATATCTTGCCGTTGTCGTATAATTCATTTATTATTTTTGTTTTCTTGTCGATGCCAAAATCTTCGTCTGCGACGATTAATGTTACAATTTCATCCACTTATGGCTTACGACCTATCACGTTTGAATACATTCGATCACCAAAGTTAAGCAACGTTGAGCCTGGTCAATACATAGATGGGTGACTGCTTGGGAATACCAGGTGCTGTAAGCGTATAGTGACGGATGTGCGATGTGGTGCAGTGGATATCGGCTCGGAAAGAGAAATCGGTGAGCCGAGTTCGAATTCCAGTCAAATACTCTGCTTTTACTTAAGCACTGGTACCCTTGGGATAGGCATTAATCCGTCCCTTCCCTCCAGTTATGGGTAAAAAAACAAGGGTAGGACTTGGGGACCATTCCCTTAAAAACAAATCCCAATGAATCTTGATACTAGAAAAGAAAAATATATTACTGGACACAAAACTTATATAAAAAAGAAATAACAATAAATTGAAAAAGAAAAAGGTATTACCAGCAATAAATAAATGACCCGCCGAGGTTGATTTGCCATAAAAACAAAACAACCAACCAACCAACCAACCTTCCACTTATGTTGCTTTGTTTAGTGTCAAGCTTTCTTTACGCATTTATATTTCTGGTCCTTCCATATCTTTGTGTATTGCAAGTTTCTCTCTCTTTTACTGTCTGTCTGTCTGTCTCTCTCTCACTCTTTCTCTCTCTCTCTTTATATATATATATATAGAGAGAGAGAGATTGAGACTGATAGACATACAAACGTTTTGACCACGATATATATATATATATTATAAACTATATTTTAGAATATGTACATAATTTTTTTAAAATACATTTCCACTACAAAGCTACATTTGTTTTGACATTGGAACTTCAATGTCTCATCAGGCGGTATGTATAGGAATGGAAAGCCTCTTTTCTTATATTTGGTCATTTGTGTTTGTGGTGTTGGTGGGTGTTAGTGATAGGGGAACAAGTCACGTGTATTGACCGTTGGAATTTTGAAGAAAGTGGTGTGGGTAGTTAAAATGGTTGATTATATATATATATATATATATATATATATATATATATATATATATAAAATCGTTCTCTAATATATTTGCCTTATTTTTCAGATATTGTTTTCCTCTTACAGGTGTCATATTAATTGTTTTATTCTTTTGTGCGTGCTTTCTATAATTCATATCCCAGTAAAAAACTTCAAAATTAGATGGCTGGGCTAACGTTATAATTACAGTCAAGGGCAAAACTAATAATAATTGCGGCATATTATAAATTATTCTGTATTTTATGCAACTATATACATTTTAGTCATTGTGGATGACTTTGAAATTTGTATTGTCCATGATGGATGTACAGGTAATGTAATTCTTAGCAGCTCGAAATGGGTGAGCCGAGTTCAAATTCCTCCCTAGGTTATTACATTCACTTTTGCATAAATACTCTTAGAAAATGTCTCAATTTATATCTCCCTATAAATTATCAATTAAATAAATAACAGGATGAACTAGGCTCTTTAACCTTGGTTGACAACCACTCTAGGTGAATGATAATATAATTATGTCATATCAACTTTAACTTAATATTTCATGCCGACAAGATTTTTAGAATAGATTCGTATGAATAGACTATATATTCTTTTTTAAGAAACCAGTTTGTAGAGCAGGATTTATTGGCGTGTTTTTGTAAATAGAGTTTTTGTCGAGTATCAAATGTATTGCTGGCAATATTTTTTTTAACAGTATTGGTGGTATTTTTACGATAAACATCTATTTTTATACTTTCATAGTGTCTTGACCCAATTTCGGGTGTTACCATTTTGCTCATAGCAGGAACCCTAACAGGAGAGAAGAGAAGTTTCACTAAGAGAAGTTTCACGCTTCTCAAAACTACTTCATCAGATACCTTGCTGTTAGATGTAGTTTATCGTCTTACCTCGAACGAGAAATCAAATTCTTATGTGACACTGTGGGTACATATTGCATGTACAGATCGACAATATCGTAGAGTTCAATGATGTAATACGATGTCGACCAATGATTATGCCGATTGATTATTACAATATTTTTATGCAAAATCTTGTTCATGATATATAAGTATTAATCGATAAACTCGTTAAATTAATATTTTATTCATGAATTAGATTTATGTTCTCGTATTCTATTAATACTGAATAGTAAATTTCATCTTAAATGCGTTACATAAATGTCCAGTCTTGTGTTTCGTCTGAGCTGCACTTAGTAAATAGATTGTATATTCAACTATATTGTTCGGGCATTAAATATATTGACTTTTCTGTATCGGCTAATTGGCCGGATTTATTTGAAATTTTTGAGGGAATCATTATATTTGATCAACAGATTAAATCGAAATTTTAATTTCTCACATAATTATGAAATAGTTATTTTGATATATCTTCATTAACTAAAACCTTATAAATGCAATTAATAACATTTATCCATATACTAGATAATTAGTGAGAATAATTAAAGTAATAGTTGTGAGTTTTCTTCTAGAAAATTATTTAAATGCCCTGTCTCTTCAAGATGTTGTCGAACTTATCTCTTTACAAACATCATTTAGATATTATCTGGAATTTGTCACCGCTTCTTAGAAAAGATGGTGCAGTAGCTTTTAATTATAAACTTCATTGATTTCGAATCTGTTTTCCTTCTCTCAGATAGGTAAACAACCAAAACTAAATAGTTCATACTACCGTGCCTCTCAGAATAATACTTACAAAATAGTTGCTATCAATGTTACCCGTATGAATATTTAATAGGAGTAAATAGGTTTGCCTATCATCCGATTCACGCTCCTACCTGGTCTTTTACATCTCACTTATCTTGATTTATCCTTTGCTTCCTGTTTGAAAAATATACTTCAATTCAATACTCCTAATTTATCCGCCTGAAATTTATTCACTAATTAAATCTTGAATTCTTCAACTCTAGAATTAACTGTTTAACTTTACTGTTATATTGCCCTTTCTTTCTCTAACACAAATACACACAGTGACACTCTACTTTGATGGGTCTTATGGCATTTTACTGGGAAAAACGTTAATAAAAAAGTTTTTATCTTTTCTTTGAAGTATGCAGTTGTTTCCAGGTTTTATATTAAGACACAGAAATCTAGTCTCCCCTTAATTAACAACCGGCTCCCTCTCCAACGAGCTAGTCGCAAATTGAGAAATACGTGATCTCATAATATGTGTAATGGTTTTGTGTCAACCAGCCTCTTGTAGCTTTCTTCCCCCTTTTGTAACTTTTATATCACTTTTCATTTATTTCTAAATGCTTATAGCATACAGTTGTGTAATGAAGAATAAACGTCATTTAAAAATTTGAAAACCAGCTCGATATTCTCTACATTACCTAGGTTTTTAGTACTTTAGGTTTTTTAAATACAAATATGTTTCGTTTATTTTATTTCTTTTTATTCATTTTGAAGAAAGATAAAACAATCATGATCAAAAGCTTTCGTACAATGTGAACTACTGACTAGTTGGATTTTTAAAAATATTACTTTTGAGATTTTTCTAATTGATCGTAGGTGTGGACGCCACTAAACTGGCAATTCATTGAGTGAGAAATGTTTTTTAACAATATACGAATTAAAATATATTTTCTGAACCAAATTCATTTTTATAAAATAATATATTTATGTAATCTACGATTAAGATTCAATTTCGAGATAAATTTTATTGGCGTTTCCAACAAGAATATGTTTCTTTTTTCTTTTACGTAATATTTCTTCTCATGCCTTACTTAATGTAGGGTGCTCAATATTAAGTACACAAATATATTTACGTTTTAAATAGCATATCGATATATATATATATATATATATATATTGTGCTGTAATTTTTTTCTGGCACGGGCCTACTCATTTTATCTTATACTAACAGTCTTATTATTTATTGTAACTCTTTGTATTTATGAATTACACTTCTTTTTGACAGAGAGATAGATGGAATCATGTATACTTTTATCGAAATTTTATACAATTTTATGTCTTTTTGGTAATTTATTTCCCTGCCTGTTCTTTAAATGGCAGTAATTGATCCCTGCTTGAAAACCTCGTTTGTATTAAAAAGAATCGAAGAACATAAAAATAAAACTACATACCTTGGTTCCGCCATGTTTAACCTTCTCGTATGGGGACCGCGATGCCACTTACATAGTAGAATACCTCCGATATTCTCTCCGTATTTCATCGTTGAGAAGTTATACTCAAATAACTTCTTCCCGCGAACCACTGCTCTGGGGAACCAAATCCCTAGTTGATGTTTCCCGAACACTATAATTTTAACCAGTTCAAGTCTAGCATTAACCATTATCTTTCCGATATAATTTACCCCTTAATGTAACCTAGTTCAAGTGACTCCTCAGTCTTCTATAGAATGAACCTTTCTCTCAAGTTTGATACACTTTACTCATCGTTGCATAAAACAATGATTATTCTTCGCGAAGTTTTCAATCTTATAGGATATGGCTTTGCAGGTTTCTAACAATATCCACATTTGTGGAGAACAATTTCCCTGATGAATATCTCTTAAAGGACTCAAACCGATGATAATCACAAGATAAAGATGATTTTATAACAAGGATGATTCCTATTCATCAATCCTCAGTATATACAGTTACAATATTATGCACTCAGCTAAGAAATAAATGGTATTAAATCTGCTTATACCGATTAATCAACACATTTACATATTGGAGAACGCTTTATAAACTGAGAGATACTATTTACTGAAAGAGATTAAGACGTGTGTTTAAGTGTGTCGTACCGAGGCACGACAATGCCATCGAATACATGTCGACTCAGATAAAAATTGATTCCAGTAATGGGGTTCAAATGTTTTCCTGTATTGATCATTTATTTTTACTCGGCTGTTTCTGATTATCATCTGTTTGGGTGCCTCAAACCATATTTACACGGAAAGTTCCACTTCAGAGAAATCCTCTTGTGAAATAGTTATTCCAATTGCTTCCTGCCATTTTCTCTGCATACGTGAACCGATGGGAATATTGCATCAATTGCGATGGCGACAGTTTGGGAAATAAGTATAGCATTGACAGCAACATATGCATGATATTTTATTTTTATATAACTCGGCATATTTGATTAGAAAATATTTATGCCTTGTTTTGTCACACAGACTTTTAATATATTTACGGTATTATCTAACCATTTCAATAGTACAATGATGAGAAACTGCATACGCTTAAATGAATAAATAAATTAATGAATCTAAGTTCCAGAGAGAGACGTTCGCCAGAAAAATTACCGTAAACATATTCATGGCGAAAGCATCAGGAATGTTACGTTAAGACCGTGGGAAAAATAACTGAAACCGAGATGTCATCCAGGACCAATAAAGTGTCAGATTATTTATTGTATTTTATCTAGAATCTCTAAGTATATATAAAAAAAAAAACAGACTAGAAGTGGCAGGGCTATTCAATGCATGGATGAACGGTGGACTGATAAATGTGTAAAATGTATTTTCTCATATAATGATTTTGTAAGCGTAGCTTATATTTGACACAAGGCCGATTGTGTGGGTAATCCAATGAGGATCGAACTCCCTATTCAGTCCCAATTGTTTTATCGAGACAAGCTCTCTAACCATTACGCCACGTCCTGCTGCTCATGTGCTACTGCATATATTTCTAAAGTCGATTTTACATTATGCAATAATAATTAATATTTACAATATTCAACTATTACATGAACAATAATTTTGCATATCTAAGATGTAAGAAGGAATCAAATTGAATAACATATAAGCTGAAGATCACCTTGGAACAGTATTCCTATATATTTATCTAATATTCATTTAGTATACATCTAATATTCATCTAATAAACATGACATCATCAATATTAAATCTTATGTATAATACTCAACAATAGTGCGTGTAGAAATAAATATATGTTGGTTTGAGAATTTAATTTTTTTTACAAGCTTGCCAGAGATTTTTAATTTTGACTCGTAACTCATCTGTTTGAATTGAAAAATATAATTGGTTAAGTAGTTTGATTTTTAATCCCTGGCGACGTTGATTTATTTGTATTTAGTCGGGCATCACCTAAGAAGAATCTTTGTAATATAAAATGCAGTTTTATTCTTAAGAATTTAGGTGAACATTTATTCACAATTTCATTGATATTATATATTTTTAATCAAAACTCCTGGTCTGCTTATTTGCGTCCGATCGACTCATACATGAGTATGTGTGGAGAGTAAATCTATTTATTCTCACGTTTGCAAGCCAACTAATCGGCATATTCGTGATCTTATGGCAAACACAAGCTTATCTCTTCCGCGTTGTGGACAAAATGACAAATTAATTTGCATATTCAATGCCGAAGAAGTGGAGACACTTTGATGCGGTTCTGACATCTTAATCCGCAAAGTCAATGGTGTGAACGAATCAAGCGCCATCTTTTCTTGAGGAATTCGTCTCTTGATCGAACTAATCTGATAATGACAAGCGAATCCAATATTGTGATAACACATAATATCGATAATTCGAAGACTTCGCCTGTGATTCTTGTTCTTTCGTTAAAATGAAATAAGGGACCTCACAGTCAAATTAAACCAATTCAAAGATGTTTCTTTGGAAATTATAAGAAGAAAGGAAAAATATAAATGCTTTACGATTGAATTTTACACGGGAAGTAGTGTTTCACCGATGAAAAATAAATGTCTGACTTTAGAAGAAATGATACGTTTAACGACACTTACATTAGAGATACTCTGTTACTTGTATAATATCGCAGATGAAAAATATACGCTGGAGTTTTGAAGAAATTATCCGTTTAATGACACTTATTTTAGAGATGTGGATGTGAGTTGTGGTGCAATGGATATCGGCTCTGAACGAGAAACTGGAGAATCGACTTCGAATTCTAGCTGAATTCCTTGCACTGACTTACGCGCAAATACCCTTGCGAAATATATTAATCTGTTTCTTCCCTCCAGTTATGGGTTAAATAACAGGACATATTGAGTTCTATAGCTTTGGCTGGCAACTAATTTACCGCAGAAAATATAGCAACCTGCTGTGCCATAATATTCTACCCACAGTTATGTCTCTTTCTAGACATGATCAGCCAAGCGTGTGTCACGTATGGCACTTAACTGACTGATACGAGAGATACTCTGTTACGTATAAAATATAATACAACTATTATTATATATATATATATATATATATATATATTAATATTTTGATAATTTCATCCCAATTGAAGTAATGAATCCACTAGTCTGCAAGTGGTAACTGCGTTCGATTGAATATGAAAAATAAACATTAAGGACTGAAAATAATAAAAAGACAGGAATTAAGAAATTATAATATAACTATTGGCTTAGTGTTAACATTTTTAAGAATTAAAGTTGACTTAAAAGGAAGAATGCGGATAAGAGTTCCACAAACAAGTAGTGCGAGAGAAGAAACTGTTAGCATAGAAATTGCGATTACGTCTAGCCATTTCAACAGCAAATTGATGATACCTTGCAGACAATCTCTTAGTCTGCTTAAATTCATAAAGTCTAGGTACCATATAAAAAGTTTATTACAACAATTAGCATGACATTACTTATGGACAAGACCCAGATCAGCTAAGTTATGGCGGTGAGATAGTGACTGAAGCCCAGATAACAAGTCAGGACCAATAATATTGCATATTCCACTTTGTATTTTTGCTTTTAGTTATCCGATGAACTTAGCTCACTGGTTCCCCCTATATATAAATTTACTCGAGCAACAAGATTAGCAACTAGGTCCCACACTTTTACTGTGAAACCAATAAATTGGAAACAAAAATTCTATTCCAACAGCTTCTTTTCTCACACTTCCTGCCTGTGGAATTCCCTTCCATTTACTTGCTTTTCCGACAGCTATAATCTCCAAGAATTTAAATGTAAAGTCAATAGACATCTTCTATCTTACTAATCTGCATCCTCTCTCTCATGATCCTTTCTCCGTCCACTCTACTCTCATCAGTATTCTCATCCTTCTCTTACCCACTTCCTGGCACCCCCTATAACTTGTCACTCTTTCTCATAACTTTCCTCGTACGTAACCCCCTGCAAAACAGTGGTAGTAAAATACCTTGCTTGGGGCAATATGATTATAAAAAACATAAGAGAACCACCAGCGATAAATTATTTAATGCACGGAACCATCGGAAATTTATAAATACTTAAACTATAGGGGAAAACAGACATTCAAAACTTTAGAGCTACCTCTATTCACAAATATTACGTTTTAAAGTTGCAAACTAACTCTACTTTTCATGATTTTTACAAGCACTCCCACAACATGCAGATAGCAATTAATTGAAATCATTAAACGATTCTGATGTGATTTATGTAGTAAACGTCATAAGCATCAGCTACTTCTCAATTTAGGCTATACTTATACATTTTGGCCCAATAGTTTGAGATGTTTACATTAAGATTCCATTGTTATAGCTTCTCTTTTCGAGATTTCATCTCTCAAAAAGCATGCTGAGCATGCTAGTACATGTATTCATATTCAATTCATCTATCACTTGCAGACTTTATCTTCAATTTGAGTCCATTAAATGTGAAGAAAACTGAATGTATGGTCATTAGCAAAAAGAAGAGCCCAATATGGCAACTACAAGTTGGAGAAACTTTTTTTTTTTTTTTTTAATCATTTCACCCCGAGCAAGGCAGAAACGCCACTGATATGCAGGGGGTTACATAAATGTAAAAAGATTAATTAGAAAAGAGTGAGGAGTACAAGCTAGTTAGAAAGGAACAATAGAAAGCTGAGAAAGCAGGTGCAATGACAGATACATGGGCGGAGAGAAAGGGAAGGTTATACAGGGGAGGGGAGAGAGCTAGAGGCCAGTGGTTAGTAGGTGAGTATTAACTTTGCTTTTAACTTTCTGGAGGTCGTAGCCGTCAGGAAAGCAAGAATACGGGAGTGAGTTCCACAGCTAAAATAAAACAAGTAAAAAAATTCAAATACCTGCGACATATTTTAACAGAGGATGGAAAGTGCGCATTTCAGAAGCTAACTAGAGTTCTGAAAGATAGGAAAATCTCATTAGGAACAAGAGTGCTGGATTGCTACATAATATATGTCCTTTATGGAAGTGAATACTGAACGATCTCATAAAGAACAAAGGAGAGGCTTGAGGCAGCAGAAACGTAGTTTACAGAAGCATGTTGAGGATATCATGGACGGGGCATTTATGCTACGATGAAGTGTTGGAAAGGATGCAAACGAGAAGAAAATTCACACTGAATATCAGGAAGAGACAGATGAGGTTCCTGGGACACGTAATGAGAAAATAAGGTTCTGGAGAACGTTGTATTCACTGTTCGATAAAGGGAAGAAGAGAGAAAGTAAAGCAGCGCAAGACTTACTTGATAGGCTTGAGAAACTGGATGGCGGAGCGTGGTTTGGGAGTGATACTAAGAGAAAAAATATTGAGAGCGACAGGATACAGAGCCAAGTGTCCATGATCGCCTATGTTCTGAAAGGACACGGCACATGAAGAAGAATGTCCGCAATCTTTAGCATATTTAGATTTGTTCTTCATGTTCTCGTCTACTCAGTATTTTCTCTAACCAGTTGTACCACACAAAAACTCTCAAATACATTATACTGGTTTTAAAGACTGGTACTTCATTAACGAGGATGTGCGTTGTGGTACAGTAGATATCGGCTCGGAAAGAGAAACCGGGGAGCCGGGTTTGAATTTCAGTTGAATCCATTGTATTCACTTACGCGCAAATACCCTTAGGAAAGCTATTAATCCATCTCTTCCTTCCAGTTATGGGTTAAATAGCAGGGCAGATTGGGTTCCATAGCCTTGGTCGGCAACCAGTCTACCGCAGAAAGCAATGGCAACCTACTGCGGGATAATGTTCTGCCCTGTCACTCATGTCTCTTTCGAGACATGATCGCCCGAGCGTGTATCACGTATGGCACTTAACTGACTAACTGACTGACTTCATTAACATTTTTAGGTTCCTAACCCAAATCTTGATCTTAATATATTGCTCTATATTCTTTACTCACATTTTATTCCAATACTATACCAGGAACACCTACAACTTCTTCTAATACACGCCAATGAATAATAAATCTAGTCTATATCTGAATAAAGCGGGTATTGAAACATTTTCTATATGGACGGATACAAAAATATTTGTTTGGTTCATTAACTCACGGTTAATTTCTGGAAATATATAATCCCAACTTGTTTATCTGGGAAAATGGTCGGTATGTTTTACCATTCTATTTTAGGAAGTACTTGATTTGTTTTCTTATGCTCTCCTTAAAAAGCAAGATCGGATAGAACTTGCTGTGTATAAATTGGAGTTGCACAATCCACACTTTCCAAACTTGCTAAAATTTAAAAAGGTCGACGCGGTTTTGTGTCTGATTAATCATTTTCTACTCTGTACCAACTTCCCCGAACACGAAATATCTCAAGCTTCTCCGTACTATATTCTGATTTTTATGGCAGATACACACTCGAATTTTGAGCTTCAAAACTAAAACCAAATATACTGGGACGAATTATTCCAATTCTTGTCATATTCCATTAGTATGAAAATACTTTTATTTAATTAGTATCTTCAACGAACTGCTGCTTTCTCCGATCACTACAACCTTAAACTCTTCAAGTGAAGGGTTAGACGTTATCGTCCCTACATATACTTATAATAAGCACTTAACATCCCATTTTCTTATGCACATAAAACAACATCCGTCTACATTGTATTGAGTGGATAATTACTACGTAAAAATATAAATCATTGTAATAGTATGTAAGAAATATCTTGCTACAAAAATTTATCTATGGAATTTTTAGTATTTATCATGTCTATATGTGTGAGGAAAATAATCTTTTAAATTCCCACGACTGTGAAAAGTATGCAATTTCCAGGATGCTACGCCTCAAACTTCGGCATCATCGATTGATCGTTCTTAAAACTAACTTGTAATTCCGAGTCCCCACAGGAATATTACTCCGCTACAACCTTTCATTGAAGGAATAAGAAAGTGTGAGAACAAAGTGTGTTAAGAAAACAGAAATAATACAAAAGAAAAATTAATATTGTTGAACAGAGTAACAATTATGAGACGATGAAGTAGAGTGGTTTACATAGTAGAGATGAAAACTGGAAAAGCGTGAACTTATTAAATCTTGTCTATTCTAATTCCCAATCGATAGCATGTCAACTATGAGAGAGTATGGGTGGGATACATATGTGAAGCTAATGATATTTAAGTACAAAGTGAATTTATATGCACATGAGTATTAGACGTTCAGAAAGAAACGAAAGTCGTCGACTGAAAATAAGTTTATAAAGAGCAACGAGCTCTTTCGTTAAATATTTCTAACTATAGCCCGTTTGAATGATACAAAAGTTATAGAAATAATATTTCCGACGTACCTATTACGGTATTCTCGTTGAAAATAGAAACACCGATTTTATGCTATTTTGCTCTTTCATACTTTCTGATAATTCTTTGTGCATTTATTTAACTCCCCCCCTCTCTCTCTCTCTCACACACACACGCTTCATATTTTCTCTCCCCCTCTCTCGCTCTCCGCTGTCATGTCGTCTTCAGAATACGCTGACTGCACCTCAGCAAATGTATAAAACGCCAACAAACGAGGACACCTATTTGCCGTGAGTGGCGACCCATGATGCCTGACAACGGATTCTGGTAGTTGAGAAACTCCAAGCAAAATATATAATAATTCTGAATTCCAAATCACTACTCTGGCTTTTACTTAAGCTTTACGGACGGTCATAGAGACCTGATCTGATCATCGACTTGTCACGTCAAGCCCTAGTACTATTCTATCCATCAAAAACACATCTTCACAAACTACAAAAAAGAAATCATACACAAACCAACTAAATTTAATCGAATTGGTACTGTTGTTTATTTTAGTTTTATGTCCTGCTTTCATCTTCCTTCAGAAAACGATTTTTGAAGAACAAGTGATATAATAAATATTAAAAACGATAAACATAATCTTTATTAGTAATAGTGGAAACAGAGCTTCAGATGGTATTTCTATATTAGTAAAAATGATATTTTCCATGGCAGAAGTTGACTTGAATATAGCACTAGAGACAGTGGACATAAGTGCCACACTGCATAAAACCATCACTATATCCTCAGTTTACTGAATGAGCGCCCAAAACCGCTTATTTAATATGATACTTTAATTGTCATACAATCGTCTGGGTTTGCAAAATTATTGACCAGAATAGAAGATTAGTAGAAAATTTTATCAGTTTAAACAACATATGAATATCCAATGAACAGTCATGTACTCATCAAGCGTTACATATATAGCAGTATATATAACCTTGAGTGATCCTGCAACATTAGTCAGTTAAGTGTCATACGTGATACACGCTTGGACTATCATAACTCGAAAGAGACATGGCTGACTGGGCAGAAGATTTTTCCCACTGTAGGTTGCCATTATTTTCTGCGATAGACTGGTTGCCAAACAAGGCTATAGAATCTAGTCTGCCCTGTTATTTGATCTATAGATGAAGGGAAAAGACGGATTAATACATTTCCGAAGAGTATTTGCGCGTAAGTGAATGCAAGAAATTCAACTGGAATTCGAAATCGGTTCTCCGATTTCTTCAGCAATATACCTAGATTATAACTGGAAAGTACATTATGATACATTTCCCAGTTGTGTTGGAAAACTATGGATCTTTCCCATGTGAAAGAATATCATATTGTAAATTTAAGAAATACAGTTGGAATGAATTTAAAAACTTCCAACGGAAGCCAATGTAGACAGTCCAGAGTACATCACTTATTTTACAAAAACACTTTTCAGTATTGCCGAACATTTAATACCAAAATCAAACTCTAAATTTTTATAATAAATAATAAAGACTCCAAGCGATCCACATGGAAGAACTTTGTGCCCAATATTAATTTTAACATCAAAATGAAAATGGTATAGAATATGATTCATAAAATCGCTCGATAAAATAAAAGTATTCTATTGAGATATTTATGTCAAAACAATATCAAAGTAACTAACATAAAGCTTTTCTCAAAAGTCTTTCCCTACTAATACCAGTAAACTAACTTAAAATATCAAAATGAAGAAAGAGAATAAAAAATTTAAATTTGTACTCAACAATAAATAAAATTACAACCAGGTTTTTTTACCAGAATTAGTAGATTCTATAATAAAAAAAACACATCTCAGAAGTTGACCCAAACGAAAATCACTACAACTTTCTAAAAATACTACGAAATATTTTCTTGAATTACTTACTCAAAATTTTCAAAAATATATTTGTCAGTGGCAACTTCTCCCGTGATTAAAATTCCATAATCTGGAATAGGTCTTTCAAACTATCGTCCAATCCTACTTACGAATTACTCATACAATTTATTTGAAAGAATTGTTAATAATAGGTTGATTTGGTTTTTTGAAGTTAATAATAAAATTGCAAATTGTTAATCTGACCTTAGAAAGAACAAAAGCACAATCGATCACATAGTTTGACGAGAGTCTGTTATCAGAAATTATTTTATTAAAAAGGGACATTTTACGAAAGTTTTCAATCACTTAGAAAAACCTTAATACCTCATGGAGACGTAGTATTATGAAAGACTTAAATGAAATGGGTATTAAAGAACGATTATGAATTCTTATCAATAACTTTCTGATAGAACGAACCTTTAATGTTCGTGTCGTTACAACACTCACACACCTATATGAGTTAGAAATAGGCACCCTTGAAATGAAGCATATAGTTAGTAACAGCCTTCAATGTCAAAATAAATGGTATAATTAAGACTTGAACTCTATAGATGAGTGTTCATTGTCTGTAGATGACCTTCTAATATGCTACAGATGTAAAAATATCTATACAATTTAACAGCAACAATAACAGTATCTTAACAAAGTAAACAAGTGGACCAAAGAAAGAAGATTCATATTCTCCAGACAAAAAAAAAAATACTCAATGATACACTTGTGCCAAATTTGAAAGCTACACCATAATCCTGAATTAAGAGTCTTTGGTACAGAAGTGCCTGGAGTAAATCAATACAAATATCTAGGAATAACCTTTGACAAAATATTATCCTCAATACTACATATAATATATCTACGTGAGAAATACAATAAAGCAATGCAACTACACAGTGTCATCTCTCACAAAACTGGTGAGTTGACAGACAAATGGTACTGAACGTCTATCGGGCAATGGTTAGATCAATATTGGATTATAAATGCTTTATCTATGGTGCGGCAAGAAAATCATACTTTAACGAATTTAAAACAATCTATCACTAGGGTCTGCAAATCCTTCTAGAAGCTTATGGTACTCTCTCATTTGAAAGCTTATACGCCAAAGCTCACGAACCACATTTGACATTAATACAACAAAGTTAAGCTGTCATTACAATATTGCATCAAATTTCTTTCATGCTCAACTAATTCAGTGTACAAATGTGTTTTTCAAGCTTAATATAATGGATTATATAATTTAAAGGAAAATGTCATTATACCTCTTGGCTTCCGCATTAAAAATCAATTTCAACGAACACAAAATAAACACTTCTCTAATACACGACTCTATTGTTTCAAACACCTCCCTGGTAAATAAATCAGCCTACTCTAATAGTAAATCTAGCAAAACACTTTAAAACTGAAACTGATACATCGGTATTCATAGAAGAAATAGTTTCTTACAAAAACATAAAAATTGTAAGCATATATATATATATATATATATTTATACACTAACGGCTCTAAAAATATTGATAGATTTGAATGTTCTGCTATACTGAACAAAACTATACTGTCTATCTGACAAATCTTCAATATTTAGTGTAGTATATAAGGACAGAGCCTCGGATATTATCACAGATGGTGAGTCAAACAGATGCATTACATTCTCAAACTCCCTGTGTGTTCTTAAATCATTGAAGTATAAAAACCTGACCAATTCCGCAATAATCAACTTTGAAACGAAAATCACATCATATTCTTCTGGATCCTTAAATTTATAAGCATCCAGGGAAAGATAGATAAGGCAGACAAAGAATCACTAAAAGTTAATATATCAAAAACAAACTCTCTCGAACAGATTTCAAAACTCTGATTAATGCATATATATTAAAAATTTGACAAGCGTTATGGAATACTCATGCAATAATTAATTATGCAAGAACAGGCATACACTTGGAATAAGACATCGTAACACCAGTGATTTACGAATACAAGAATTAGTCTTAGAAAGGATCAGAATTGATCATAACAATATCATACATTCTTCTAAAAGAATAAGATAGAAATAAATGTATTGTATGCCAAGGGTCTTATACAGTAAAAACATTTTGTGATGGACTGTGCAAAATTTGCCTCTATCCGAACACAATTTCAATTTAATCCATTGTGTGTGTGAATTTACGTCTGCGAGTGCGTGTGTACATTTCGGTTTAATGATAGCCCTATAAATATTTTTGCAAAATTAAAGAAAAAAATAATTAAAAAATGATTCAATGTATTACTAAATGCTTTCCGAAAACTATCGGCTACAGGAGCGTTTTTCATGTTAGAAAGAGAAATACATACTAGATACATTGTTTCTATACACCTACGGTCTGAAAGCTGCAGGTGTATGAAAGAAGTACTGACACCAAACTTAGTTTCAAAGATTTTACCAATTTTTGATAATTTAGTTTTAAAGATTCTCTGAAAAAATATACAGAAATATCTAATTTCTGCAGATTCTCACTCACAAAGTAACATTGAAATTTTACTATTTCAGGAATAAATTCAAATAAATTTGATATATTTTGTATCAGATACATTTAAGTTTTGCACTGATCACGTGACTGAAATTCCAACGCTAAGATTTTGAAAATAAACTTAATCTTTATAAATAGTTTCCTCCAAAAACGGTAAGAATTTGAAAATTATTTTGTGTCAGTATTTATCATGTCGAATACCAACTTTCAAGTTGAGAGCAATACAACGATTAAAAAGCGATCTACCTTAATCTAGATTAGCTCTCGCCTCCAAAACCTCCTGGTTTATTTTACAGGAATCATGTTAGCAATGGTTCTCGTAAAATGTTTACTAATATTGCTCATAGAACAGATAGAGAGAAAGAGAGACAGGTTGTTTTTAATGTCACATTAAAATAAACAAATATATGGATAGCTTCTCGATAGGTGCTCCGTCCCACTACAAATAACATTTATAAGTAGAAATAATATCAGATAAAAAGTATTTTAAAGTAATTTTCATTTAAGTTTCTGGTACGAAAATGAATTTAGTAGATATATTCCTAGAAGTACAAACGTGATGTTTGTCTTTCTTAAAATGTTCCTTCAGATATTGCTCTCTGTAGATTAGGCAGGTCGATTTTCAATCTCTTTTAGATAATCAGCTTTGCACTCATTCCATACATCTGCAGCTTTCAGACTAAGTACAGACACCAAACTTAGTTTCATAGATTTTACCAATTTTTGAGCATTCAGTTTTAAAGATCCTCTGAAAAAATTATACAGAAATATTTCATTTCTGCAGATTCTTGCTTACAAATTGACTTTGAAATTTTACTATTTCAATAATTAATCCAAATAAAGTTGATATATTTTGTATGTGATACATTTAAATGAAAATATATTCAAACCAGAATTTTAAATATGAATGACCACAAGCAAAATATTCTATATTTTACATAAAGACTACTCAATAAATATGTTTTGTTTAACTATTTGTTAGGTCATAATTATTAAAAAAACATATGTATATAACATGCTGCCGAGCACAAATTATAAGAATTTTTTAAAAATTACATTGTTTATTGAAAATCGCACTAAAACTAGTGCACAGTCTTATATATTTATAATATTATATATTATATAATAAATCATCTAAATTGTTCAGTATATTTTATCTTTGAATTGAAGGTCTTATTTCATAGCATAATGCATTAGTAATAATGTGTTGTGCCATGAATCTTTTCCATGTACTAGTTGGGAAATTTCAGCAAATTATAGATTTTAAAAACCTATGCTATAAGGATTTCACTGATCACCTGAATGAAATTCCAAAGCTACACTTTTGAACATAAACTTAATATTTTCAATTAGTTCCCTCCAAAAACAGTAAGGATTTGGAGAAAAAAATGTGTAAATAATTATCATGTCAAACATAAAATTTGAAACTGAGTGCAATACCACGAATACAAAAGCGACCTACGTTAATCTAGATTGTCTTTCGTTACTAAATTGGTAGCGATACATATCGGCCATCGGAAAAATTTGTCTCATGGAAAATAGGATGAAGATTTGATTTGTTTCGAGACACAACTTAACTTTAGTATGCCTTTTTCGTTTGGGCTACTTGTTATTAATTTCACACTTAATGGTTGGTTGGTTGTTTTGTTTTTATGGCATATCAACCACAGCGGGTCATTTGTTGCCAACTAAATTCTTTATTTCTGGTAATAACTTTTTCTTTCGAAAATTTATTGTTGTTTTGATATAAGTTTTGTGTCTAGTAATACGTTTTTTCATTTCGAGTATCACGATTCATTGGGATTTGCTCTTAAGTTCAAAAGTAAGGATCCCTAAATCCTACGCTGTTATTTAACCCATAACTAGAGGGAATGGACAGAATAATACCTTTTCCAAGGGTACCAGTGCTTAAGTGAATGAAGGGTATTCAACTGGAATTCGAACTCGGCTCACCGATTTCTCTTTCCGAGCTGATATCCACTGCACCACAAAGCACATCCGTCACTAAACGCTTACAGCACCTGATAATCCCAAGCGGTTACCCATCTAAGTACCGATCAGTTTCAACGTTGCTTAACTTCGGTGATCGAGCGAGAACCGGTTTATTCATCGTGACATGGCCGTAAACCACACTTAGTGGGACAGGAAGACTAATATGTCTACCCATGAGTAAGATGTTTTACAGTAATAAACATTGAAAATATAAATAAAACACGAATTTAATTATGGTACTGACAGGATTCAACTTAGCAACGGTTTTTTGAAACGTTTACAAATATTACTCTGAGAACGGGTAAGGGGAAAGAGTGTGACAGGACAAATTAGCGTGAGACATATTTTATAGGCTTGAGTAAATAGATGGCGAAGCGGGGTTTGAGAGAGATATTAAGAGTAAAAATATTAAGAGCGACAAGGAAGAGGGACTTGTGGAAATCCATGATAGCCAACGTCCTTAATAAGAAGAAGTATATTATATATGTTGGTAAAATTTACATACTTTGTTGGTTTATATATATCGGAAAGAAATAGGAATTTGAAAACAAAACAACACAAAGAACCGGTTAGTTGACAAAAAACTTCGGAATATAAATAATAGAAAACAAGATTTTCACAAAAGTTAAATTCTCCTACAGCGTATATATCAACTTATAAAATTAATCTGCTCAGCTTTCTTTTTGAAAAATATTGACATATGTTACACTTTATATGGTTTTTCTTTTCTTTGTTCTTTGCAGCACAAAAATCCTTTTATTTAATTTAGATCTCATGTGATAAAGCTGACGATTCCCAGACATTACTTGTGTACTTTAATCCCGCAAATGTTCTCTAAGTATAAATGTCGAAGTTCCATCAAATATACAGCGAACCGTGAAATTAATTCAATCAGGATAAAAAGATGAAACAACTGGAACAGAGAATGCTCACCTGAATAAGGATAATGGGCCGACGTATGAATGAAAAGATAAAAAGTGTAGAATATATTATATTAGGTGTCTGCAAAATTTCCTTCCAACATCTTATCTTTTAATTAGAATCGGAATACAGAGTAAAAAGTTTTTATCGTATTAAAAAGAAAAAATTCACAAAAAAATAAAAACGCGAACAGAACAGATGAAACTTTGTCCATATTTCTCATATGAAGTACAATGACTATTTGCCCTATTTACATTTTTTGTACAATGTTCCTCATCTTTATTGTCATAGTCACTTTTACAAGTAGCCCAGTTGTTAAAAGCGTTGATTGCAGTATTTCAGTGAATTCATCCACAAAATAGTGAGTCCAATACCTAATCACAGCTAAGGTGAAAGCAAAAGGTACATGAACATTTGAGATACACAGAAAAGACATGACCTGTAGAACTAGAACAATCCTCACCTGTAGACGAGATAAAAGGTAAGATTTGAAATTCCAATGTATATCCCCTGACAGAAAGCCGGAGTGTGCAATGATTGAAACTGTGAATTGAATATGGCAATAAAGAGGAAAAAAACTACGCGTCCATGACTCAGTGGTGTTTAGAAATGTTTAAACACAATAAGACATTTTTTGCATAAATATGTGACATTAGATGAAACATGGATCTACAACTTCACTTCGGAGTCAAATCGGCAGTCGGACAGCAGCAGGTGAAAACCGTCCAAATTAACCAAAGAGGCCAACATCAGCAGGTAAGGTTGTACCCTCCGTATTTTAGGATGCGCAAAGTATCTTGTTTATCAATTACCTTGAGAAACAAAGGAACATCAATAGCGAATATTATATAGCATTATTAGTGCCTCTGAAGGAAGAAATCGTTAAAAAATGGCCACAAATGAAGAGGAAAAGTGATCTCTCACCAAGACAAAGCAGCGTGTCACAAGTCGATAGCAACAATGGCAAAACTACATTAATTGCACTTCGAATTGCTACCACATCCACCCTGTTCTCCAGATCTGGCCCCCAGCGACGACTGGCTGTTTGCAGGATGATACAAGGAACGAGATTTGGTTCCAATGAAGAAGTCATATAGGAAACTGAGGCGTATTTTGAAGCCAAAGACAAATCGTTCTACGAAAAACGCATAGAATTGTTAGAGAAGCGTCGGAATCAGTGCATCACTCGAGAAGGAGACTATGTTGATGTATAAAGTCGAATTTCGCCTAAAGGTTGTTGTTTTAGTAGTTAGACTTATTGAGTGATGTGTCAGTGATGTCACAATAATTATTGACGCCGCATCAGAAGAAATTGTATAGGCTATATTAAGAAAGACTTCGAAGGTCGTGAGTAGTGACTCATTTGTAAAAAAATATATATATATATATATATATATATATATATATATTTTAGAAACGATTTGTAATGCCTCATTTCATAACAAGTTTTTAAAGGTTCATGATTATATATTAAAAGATTCTGGATGGAATTATTAGAGCTTTGGGATTTATCTCTATTGCAAAAAGTAAGTGGACAAGTGAAAGATTATTAAAAAAATCAACAAAGATTTAAAAGAAAAATTTAAAATAGTCCCCAGATGTTCTGCTGAATGAGTTTGTTTGATGTTCCAAATTCAAAGAGAAATTTCAAATAACAAATGTTTGACGCCTGTATGTAAATCTAAACTTAGTGTACCTATATCAGTATTGGAACGAGAAATTAAACAGACTTGAACAAATAAATATAATCAAAAAGTTTAATCATTCAAAATAAGCAGCACTGATAGTTCATGAAAAGAAAAATAATAAAATACATGTTTGTGCTGACTTTTCGATTGGTGTTTAGAACCTGACAACTACCCATTATCAAGTGCAGGGGATTTTTTGTGAAGTTAATTGTTGGAAACATTTTTCGAAACTGGATCTGTTAGAAGTGTACTTACAAATACAGGTTGAAGAATGTTCAGAGCTATAAACTATGAATAAGCACAAGGGATTTTATAAGTTTCAATGAATACCTTTTTGTATAACGTGGCTCTAGTTATATTTCAACAAGCTATGAGTACCAAGCTTGCAGATTGTGATTTCTCAGTGGCTTATCAGGATTGTATATTAATTAAAACTGTATTTGAGAAATAACATATAGGACATTTGCAAGCAGTTTAGGGAAAAAATTAGAGAATAGGGTTTCGAACTCAGCTAGGAAAATTTTATTCCTAAAATAGTTCTTAGAACAAATCGTTTACACAAAGGTCCTCAACACAAAGTTACCATACTATGAATGGATTCTAACGCTGATGTATATTATTATTAAATTACGATTACCAACCGTCAAAAATTGGCGGTTATTGATCCTGATGCCTAAACATTTTGAATCAGTTAAGGACACTGAGATTGCAGAATTAAGGAGTATAATAGAATAAATATGCTATGTAGTATGCGAATTGTCAGAAACCTGGAAAAAATAAAAGAAAAAGAAGAGCAAGACGTGTTTATTGCGGAAAAAAATCTAAAAAAAAAAGCAAGATCGCAAGAACGCAATCCAGACTTGAAAGCTTACTTGCTAAATGACGGAGTATTGATGTTCGAGAACATATTTGCAATCCCAGCCTATTACAAAAGAGAACATTAAATGAACTTCATAACGGATACCCAGAAAATTCAAGGATGAAATATCTTATGAGAAGACTTTGAAAAGTTAGTAAAATCCCGGGAGAAATTGTGCTCTAGCAGCAAAATTATCTGCCATGAAAATACCACCTTCACCAGCGACTGACACACCGTATTCAAAACCGCACATTGATTTTGCAAGTCCAATAAACTGATTACATTATGATGTCGTAGTGGATATTTCACTAAGTGGCCTGAAATCTGTACGTACACTTCTTTGTTACAGTGAATTTTTTACACGAATGGTTTGCAATATATATCATTCTAGATACGATTTTCTCAAATAAAGTTACACAAATCAGTGCTCACAAATTCGAAGATTTTGTAAAATGTTCTCGAATAAAAATATCAAATGGTCAAGCTGAACGGTTTATGAGTACGTTTAAGAGAGCTTTGAAAAAATCACGTATTTTAAACGTGAATAAAGAAACGAACGTTTAACGACAAGTCCCAATATATCGTCAGGCATGTTACCGGCAGAATTAATGTTCGCAAGTAAAATTAAATCGGCGTTAGACAAGTTGTTGCTAGGTCAAAAAAGAATAATGAAGAATAACAAAGACGAGACTAAATATTTGTAGATTGGCAAAAAATGTTTTTAGAGTGTATAAAGATAGAAAAATGCGTGATGACGGCGTAATAATGTAATTATTACAGTAATTGTACAAGTAAAAAATGGGTACATAAAAGACATTATAATCAATCCGAGAGAAAAGAAGAACCCATGAAAGCACTGTATGATGATTTTGACCAACCAGCACCCAAAGGATTAGTGGAATGTATGAGTAATGCTTCCAGATAAAGAAATGGACAGCAAAAATGGAGGTTGATCCTAAACATAAAAGATACAATGATAAGTACGTTGGCGAATTCGCCAGAAAAAGGAAGGTATTTTCACTTACAAACAAAAATAAGATATTTACTAAAAAAAGAAATATCAAAATAGAGGGTGTTTTTGAGTAAATATCACACACTGAGAAAATGACCTAATTTTTAGACTTAAATAAAGAAATCTTGAGTTAAAAAATATCGTTGGGGTGAATCTTAAGATCATTTCTCAAGGACGTCAAGTCGAGTGCCTACGCAAGAATATGCATTAAAACTTCTAAAAACAATTATAGTTTCGTATATGTGTATATTTCTTGATAATACTCGAAATTGTAGGACATTTTCGAAAAACATAATAGAAAGATTAATATTGAAAAGTTTATCCACAATTCTGCTCCAGGTGGGCAAAATTCTTTTTTAAAATTAGAGCTATGCAATAAAAATTATGAACAAACCAATAATGCTACCTATATGTGTATTATAGACCAATATCCACAGACGTACACAAACATACTCATGTATGAGTAGATGAGTTGTTCTTTATTAAACTAATGTGGATCATGTCTCTAGGCCTAGACATTCGGAAGACTGAATGAATACATGTTATTTATACTGTTCAAAATAAACTGTTTCTCTTTTGCAGGGTATAATCTTATTCAATCTCACGAGTGTTTACACCTTTAGACTTACTGTTAAAACCAAAATGATATAAAACTTGTAAAAACAAAACATCTACTGAAATATGTTATCCACTAAAATGACGTTTTGTATAATAAAAAAAGAAATATTGGATTGAAAATTTAGATTCATTATTTCCTTGTAGGAAATACAAGTGAAATATAAAGGCTCTGTGTAGTACACATTTTCAGAAAAAAATCTTCTTACATATTTACCATACTCTGCCATAGATTTTGATCATCGCTCTACTCAATGCTCTACGCGACTATCGTAACAATCTGCTGCAAAGGAAAACATCTTTTTCTTTCTTTCAGTGAAAACAATGATGTAATTAGTGAAACTTATTACCGATCGCCTAACAGTGCTTACCTAACTCATTCAGTCTCCATTAATAAAACATCTGTACGCCTTGAACATGTAAAAATGTAAAAACATTTGTACGATGCTCATTGCTTTAAGGAAAACAAAGCAATTGAAAAACAAGCTAAAATCAATTAACCTTTCAATGTCATCTGGCGTTATACATTAACCGATTAACAAACGCTTTTTTGAAAGCATAACAGGAATATTAGAACGCATAACAAGAAGTTCAAAATTAGGAAGGAATTAATCAAAACTAGGGAAATAATATCGTGTATAATTTCATCCGGGCTTGTACGAGTATAAAATGTATATTATAATATGTTTACAACGGACATTATTTCGGACCTTTCATTTAGCTACTTCTCTCATTCTGAAATTGCCACCCATGATGAGTTTGGCTTTTCTTAATATACTCTAGATTACATAAGGGCTGTTGCCAATTTTTTTCTTTTAATATTAACACGTATTTGGCTACTTTAGTACATTTTGTAAAGATATATATAGCCTGACGATATGGAAAGTTTGAAAGCATGTTAGCGTCATCGGCTGATTTCGTAATTTGATTATTTAAAATATATATATATATATATTATTTTTTATTTCTTTAAATTTTTCTTTAAATGTGTATTGAGCACTTTATAATACCACTGTTTACAAGTCTAATTTGTCTCTGACTAATAAGGGTTTAATAATCATATATATATATATATATATAGTAAACGTGTTATTACGCAAATCAGGTTTCTACTGTTAATTTCTTTTCAGCCGATTTACTACAACGAAAGTTATAAACATGGGTTGCGTAATAACTCGTTTACAAATGAAAAATATTAAAACGTTCTACAATGTAATCGTATTGAAAACTTTTTTATACAACTCTATACTGGTCTAATTAAATTTTGAGCCAAAACTAAATAATTATATATATATATATATATAAAGATATTTCATAAAACTATAATTGTTTTCCACTAAGTCAGTGATCAGATTTAGTATTAAGTGAAAACACATGACAAATTTGCGCCTTTCTTTTATAAATGTGTTTTTGACACGTCTAGTCTCTTATAATCAATTACCCGTATGCCTTTACACATAAAAAATATATAGAACATATAAAGTCATACGTGTACGTGTAAAACAGCATATATATTAATAAAAATAACATATCTGTATAAATGCATACACACACGCACAAACGCATCCGCATTCATATATATATATATATATATATATATATATATATATATATATATATTTCTCGACTTTCATATGTAGAAATGTGTGTGTATGTGTGGTGGGATGCTATCCGATGCTGTTGTTTAAATTACACAAAAACGAAAATAACACTCTCATTTTAACAGATATATTTACTAAAATTTCACAAAATCATCTTGAAACATTGAAGAATATTTTTACACAATGAAACCGACATTGGCTTCAACCACACCCATCAAACGACTTCGGAATCGCTTTCATCATTTCTGGGAGTCTCATTTTTTATTGAATGCTGCCATAATCCTTGATTTCAGTTAATCTTTCATATTACAAAGTTTTTCTTTGGTGTCTTGCTCAAGTGCTTGTCGAATCAGAAGCCCGGTGGTGAAATGAATTGAGTCATAAGATCGCCATCACTAGTGATCTTTACAAAAACCTTCGCAATCAACATTAAACTCATCGAATTCTTTCTGAATCGTCTGCACAGTACTTAGTTGACAACCGATTCTGGCGCAAATCAGAACAGTACAGCATGCCGTTGCCAAATTTCTAGCGAAGTGAATTACGTTATAGTCCACTTTTTCTTACATGTGTTGCCCAACTGACGTTAGTATACTCTGCATTCGACAAAACAAAAAAAAAACAGTCAAGCCGTACCCAATATATATATATATATATATATATATATATATATGAGAGAATATTAAAAAGATTTGAGTTTAAAAGTGTTTTTTTTGACAGTATTTGTTTATTTCTATTATTATATTTTATATTTCAGACCGCCCTCGGTCCTTCATCAGAAACAAATAGTTTTAAAATTTGAATTAGAAACGTATTTATATATATATATATATATATATTTGAACAAATTAGACGTCATAGTACACATTACACCTTGTTAACATTTCGGCCAACACATTATCGAAGACATAACTTTACATTAAAGTGTCCTTGATTCTTATTTGAATTTCGCCAACGTATACCTTTGATAAAGTGTTGACCGAAATATTCCTAAGGTGTATGATGTACTATGACGTCTACTTTGTTCAGATCTATAAGTTTCTTCTGTGGGTACAAGTCTTTATATATATATATATATATATATATATATATAGGCAGTAATAGTTTTTTTTTCTTTACAAACGACCAACAAGGAAGATTTTATTAATTTTTGATGTAGTTTTGCCAGTATTCTTACAATAAGGAATGTAAAAATGTTGCATATTTATTAATTTCAGACGCATTCCACCAAATCACTGGTCATTTCCGATGTTTTTATTTTACCCTTATATTTTGCAGATCTTAATGCATGTTTTTATTGTTTTTAATGAAACACAAACACACACACACACACACATGCGAGGTCATGAATTAGAAGATATGGAAAAATACAATCATTACGAGGGGCTCCATCGACTAGAAAATGTGCCGGGCAATTATTACTTTCTGAAGGCATATAGAAGAAAAATACATAAATGATTATGCACTTGTCGTTGGTTGAATATGACATTGAATGAAACAGTGTACAATCTCTAAATTTAATGAGATTTTTTTTGTAAAAAAAAACTCATTTTGTATCCAAGAACACTTTAAAGCAGGCTACGTGTTTCGTTCAAACAAGACACTTGGCAGTTCTCCATGAAATTGAGGCTTGCATAACACAAGCCTAGAAAAATAATATTTTTCTTGGCTTATAATACTTATTTTACAAGAAATAATTAAAAAAATTTGGAATGGAAAGAGTATTTCAAATCAATACGTTTCTTGTTGTCATCATTATTGCTATCATTGTAATTACCAATATAAAAGTATTATTACAAAGAATTTCGCTTCGGCTCAAATCTCTGATCGCTTTTTCTATATGTTTATTTAGATGGGTTCACCTTTGCATAAAGTGCTAGATGCATCTAGATGGGTAAAATGATATGCGGGCAGGAGAACTGTTATCGCCGCTAAAAGTAAAATCGATGCTCATAGTTTCATACTCTTCTTTTCCGTACTAAAGGCCTTATAAATGGCGGAAATCTATTTCATCCCCAACCCAAACCAACCAGAAGTTTAATAGCAGTATAGACTAGGTTTTCTAGATTTGAGTGGTAACCAGACATAGTGAATATAAAATATAATATAAAGAATATAAAACCGTGAATATAAAACCGAATTTCTATCTAAATAAGTCAATGATAAAGAAATAATACCTAGCGATTTGTTTTGTTTTCAACAGCTTTGCAGTTTATATCCTGAGAATTGTTTATTGTTATTATAAAGTTTTATTGATACATGTCTTACGAATTAACTCATAGCAAGGGTAAAAGAAGATCATTCATACTTGTCCGAAGAGTATTTGCGCATAGTGGTAATGTGACTAACACAACAGTAAGTAGATATCACCACTTCGGTCAAAAACCAAACTTGTTTATCCATTATATAAACAACACATCAAAGTTAACCCTCTAGGGCCATTCGTATCATATTTGATACAGTATGAAAACAAGCCTTGAAAGAAATATTCTCCTGAAAAATTTTTTAAGAGAAATATTTTATAAATTTCAAATGAAAGCAGTACTGACTGCTCAGTCAATGAATATCAAATGTTTCCTTAGAGGGAAATACCGTATCAAATATGATACGAATGGCCCTAGAGGGTTAACAGCACCTAGTATGCCTTAGTATTTAACCAGCTAAGCACTGACCAGGATAGATGCTTCTTAACATCTGTGATCGTACCTTATCATTTTTATCAATATATATATGAAAATATTTGCGCATTAAAGTGCCAGTTGTGCTGTCGTATATGTGTGTTAGGATGATGCAAATATGGATGATATTTTTAGACTATACAAACCTGAATAAAAGTGTTTAAGATCCTTCAGACTCCTTCCTAATTTTGAAAATTTCGCTTATTTTACACTGCCAGTCACGCGTTTGTAACAACTGGTTTCCAAATGAAAAAATTCTAAAAGTCTACATTATTTATTCATTGAGCACTTTTTAATATATCTGTTAACTGATCTAATTTGATTATGGTTAATAATAATAATAATATTAATTATTATTATTATTTATCTGTGTGCGTATGTGTACGTATGCTTTATTATTTAGTCAGATATTGGTGAACTCGTTCAAGGGCTGAGTCGTTAAAAATGTGTATTATATATAGCAATGTACTGGTGAGCGAACCGATCAGACTCCCAAAATCCTGGATTTCTAAAGAATTGCTTGTTGTCGAGTGCGTCTGTTCTCTGGTCAAACAATGTGTGCCGGGGCGCAGTGCAAAGAGCAAATTTCGCCCATTTACAAAGAGACGACAAGTCGAAAGACAAAATAATATATTTTATATGGAAATAAAGGAGAGGATCAAAGAATCTCAAAGACACTAGATAGAATAAAAGTAAATAAAATTATAACGGAAAAGAAAAATGAAAAATATTTACATATAAATCTGAAAAAGCAACTAAAGCAGAAGGAAAAAATAGCAAAGAAAATAAAAGATTTTGAAGAATGACAAATGGAAGAAAAACATGTAAAGTAGGTACTGAGGAAAAAAGAGAATAGAAACACAAGACGTGAAAAGTAAGAAGTAATTAATTAAAAGGAAGAAAAGAATTCGTTAAGAAGAAAGAAAAGAAAGGGAATTTTGGAGTGAAAGAAAAAAGTAGTAATTGAATAAAAACGCAAAAAAAGAAAACAAAGAATGTAAGAAGGAATTAAAAACATAAAAAAGTAAAGAACTGATTTTAAAAATATATATAGTGAAAAAAAGAAAAGAAAAAATGCTGTGTAAAAAGAAAGGTGCGTGCACTGAAGGAAGAAATAAGAAAGATGGAAGCATGGAAATTAAGAAAGAAAGAAAAAAGAAAGAAGAGATTAATGACTCAAAAACCATCAAAGAAAGAAGAAACGAAAGACATGAAAACGTAAGAAAGTAAAGTATTGCTTTTTAAAGAAATGAGTGTGGAAAGAAAGAAAGGGACAAAAGTAGGGAGCATACAAAGAAAGAAAGAGAAAGAAAGAATCTAATAATTAAAAATCAACAAAGAAAGAAAAAATAATGAAGTAAGTGATAAAGTAAGAAAGAATTGATTAAAAGAAAGGATATTGTGTGTAGTGAAGGAAAGAAAGAAAGAAAAGGGTGTGTGAAGTTAAAAGAAGATAGAAAATGAAAAAGTGATTAAAAACTGAAAGAAAATAAGAGAAATAAGAATTAAGGAAATACATGAAAATGTACAAAAGTAAACTGGATTGAAAGAAGGGTATATATTAAAAAAGAAGAGTGAAGTGTTGAAAAAAGAAAGGTTTATTTAGAGAAGAAAGAAAGAAAGAAACGAAGAAGGAAACGTGGAAATAAATAAAGAAAAAAGAAAGAGTCAATTGTTCAAAACTCAACAAAGAAAGAACGAAGGAACGAAAGACATGAAGAAGTAAGAATGCAACAATTGCTTAAAAGAATGAATGATGTATATAGAAAAATAGAAGGGCAAAATGGAGTGTGGACAGAAAAAGGAAACAAAGGAAGAAGGGAATGTGAGAAAAATTTAAAAAAATAGAAAAATAAAGAAAATACGAAAGATAAAAAAGAAGAGTAATAAATAAATGAAAATGAAATAAAAAATAAAAGACAAAAAAAGATAAAAGGAAGATGAAGAAAAAAAGAATAAAAGAAAAGATGAAAGAAAAAAGAAAGAAAAAGGAAAGACGAAAAAGAGGAAATAACGAGAGAAGAAAATTAAATGAAGTATTAAAAAAGAAATATTGAAGAAGAAAAGAAAAGGAATATTTAAAAAGGTAGAAAATACAAACTTTGACTGAAGATAAGAAAGTATTGAAAGCAATATGTGCAAGAGAAATATATAGGAATCAATATTGATGTAAAAACCCTTCCATGGAGAAATTCTTGTTGGAGAAAGTGAGATAAATATAAAGGAAATAATATCATTCTATAATAACAACAAAATGAAAGCAATGTGAAATCGATATATAAATAGACAGGAAAACAAATAAGAAATTGAATGAAGCATGGCAACCGAAAGAACATACTGAATGAGAAAAATGGTTAATTCATGAAAAAATATAAAATCAAGTAAAATAAGCACTGAAAAAAGATCAGAAAGGAAGGAGTATAGAATATGCATAAAAAAGTAGAGTCGATGGACAAAGAAAATGACTAAGAATAAGGTCCCAAAAATATGAAAAATATTTGAAAAGAAAGAATGTACCGTAAGATAGATGGAGACAGTGATTTATATATATATATATATATATTTCTGTAGGTCAGGTCAGGCAGAAGTTATTAGATTCAGGCTCCTTGAGGGAATATGTTTCTTTGAGTCTGGTTGCTATCACCGATTTAGTCAGGGTATGTGCGGTTAAGCGAGAGAATATTTGGTCGGGTAGCAAAAATAGTTCGACCAAATCTTATCGAGTTTTGTTGATGCTATCATAAGGTTTTGATGGCGTCTGATAAGACAGCCACTTGAAGTTTATGCTCATTGGTTACAGTAGGTCTTTATATATCCAGAAATTGACTGCATCAAGTATTGTTGGGATTCTGTCCACGTTTTGACGAGACAGATCATTTGTGAACAAAGAAAAATCATCGAGCAGATGAACATTATTTGTCATGCTCATCAAAATAGGAAATGAAATAAGAAGCATTCATATCCATAGAACAATGAGATAAAGGATTGGTACGCAATTGAGTCGTATTATTCAGATTAATTAAAAAGAACAGACAAAGGTATTTATAGTCAGAAAGAAAGTGATGAAGAAAAAATGACATTTGGAAAAGAATATTAATAAATACTCAGTTGGAAATATAGGATAAAACAAGTGTCAAATCAAATATCGTAGAATAGAAAGGGAAATGAGGGAAAGAAAAAATGGAGTCACTATAGCAGAAAAAGACAAGAAAAGAAACAAAAAATGTATGAACAGATCACTATAATAAAACCGAAGAAGGATAAAATAAAAAAGAAGAAAATTAATAGAAAGTATGAGATGTAGAAAAACTTTAATTCAATGAAAAAAAAAAGAAAGTAACAATTTAGTTAAAAGAAGGAAAGAAAATGAAATAAAGTCACTTTTTCTGTGTATCATATCCTTTCAAAACATGGCCGATTTTGTCTCAAAAAAGAAAAAAATGGTGTGTTTTTTCACTCCTTGTCCTAATTCCTGTTCCGCTAACCATACACACAAGTCCGTTAGAAATAAAAATAAAAGAAACAAAAAAATAGAAAACTTAATGCAGAGACGAATTCTAGTTGCACGGGACATGCTTTTTTTGGATACCTCCGTATCAGTTATCTCTCTTCTGACTCAATTCTACAAAGGCAAGTGGTATGACACGTGGAACTGAAACAATCTACCGCCGTGGATGGAATAAAGTGTTCGGTTCGAAAATTCAATCAACTGATGATCATCGGATCATACAAAGCTCGAAACATCGTGAATAGAGCAGCAAAGAGAATGCATCAGTCCGAGCAATGCAATTAGTGTGACTAATTATACATCATCTCAGAAATATAGACAAAAAAAACTTCATTATATGTACAACTCAGAAAACCAAACGAAAAAGAGTAGAAAGTATATATAGTTCTAAAATAAAGTTGTTTATTTTTCTTTCGATTCTTATTTTCGAACTTGAACTTTTTTCTAGTCTCTTCGCATGGCTGCTTCTGTCTCTTTTCCTGTCTATTTCTTTTATATCTCCTTTTTGAGAGCAACATAATCCCCGTGATCGCGGCGAGCAAGGCGTGGCTGATTCCCTCAGAAGATTGTCGTAGAAGAAGATACGTCAATAACCATGACAGTCACGTGATCACGAGGGTCCATTTAAATGCCATTTTAAATCTACGATGTGACAGCTAGTTTCGTCTGTTGGTAAATTCGTGGCAGGAATTGGCTTAAATAAAGCTTTCACTCCGGAGGATTCGAATTGATTTTTGGAAATAAAAGACGGAAAACAACTAAGAGTTTACAACCAGAAGGAAAGAAAGTTTGAAAGGAATGAAAAGTGAAAAGAAACTGAGCAATTTCATAGAAATAAAAAACAAAAATAAACGAATGCATATTTCTGATGTCATTGTTTAATATGAAAAAGGACTTATTTAAAACTAAAACTAAAAGAAACGAAGAAATAACAAATTGTCAGACGAAATACAAACATCGTAATCAATAAGCCAGGTTGAACTGAATTTATAGAAAAGGTAATAAAATATCTTGCATTATCTTTCTTAAATATGGAAAATAAACATAATAAAAACCAGAAAATAAGTTGCAAACAACATGAAACTGTAAGGAACCTTAATAAATCAATAGTTATAAAAAAGAAATAAGTTCTATGATATGCGAATCTGGATTTCTTCATGGTGGACACCGTTCGCTGAGAGCGTTTCCTGACGAACTGGGTCAACAATAATAGTTATATTCGATTTTACTTTTTACGCCAAACATTGTTTCACACAATTCAAAAACTTAATCTTCTTTTCAAAATATTTCTTATTCTTTTAAAATACCCAGTATTATAGAACACCTTGAAACTCTTCTCACAATTCAATTTACATAGGCAATTTTTTCATAGCCTTCCAGGCATTTATTTATCTATCTATCTATCTATCTAGATAAATAGATAGATAGATAGAATGAAAAGGTAGATATAAAAGGTAGGTAAAAAGAAACGGCAAACTAAGATAAAAGATAGATAGAAAAGGGCAAACATAGATAGATATATAAACAGAAATATATATATATATATATATATATATATATATAAAATAAAAACAATATGAATGTATATATGTATATATATATATATATATATCTGTTTTCTTTATATATCTATTTATATATCTATTTATTTATATCTATCTTTTATCTTTTTAGTTTGATATTTTATTTACCTAAATTATTTTTTATATCTATCATTCTATCTATCTATACAGAGAGATAGATACATACATACATACATACATAAATAAACAGATAGATAGATAAATAAATAGATAGATAAATAAATAAACAGATAGATAGATAGATAGATAAATAAACAGATAGATAGATAGATAAATAAACAGATAGATAGATAGATAGATAAATAAACAGATAGATAGATAGATAGATAAATAGATAGATAGATAGATAGATAAATAGATAGATAGATAGATAGATAAATAAACAGATAGATAGATAGATAGATAAATAAATAGATAGATAGATAGATAGATAGATAGATAGATAGATAGATAAATAAACAGATAGATAGATAGATAGATAAATAAACAGATAGATAGATAGATAGATAAATAAACAGATAGATAGATAGATAGATAAATAAACAGATAGATAGATAGATAGATAAATAAACAGATAGATAGATAGATAGATAAATAAATAGATAGATAGATAGATAAATAAACAGATAGATAGATAGATAAATAAACAGATAGATAGATAGATAGATAAATAAACAGATAGATAGATAGATAAATAAACAGATAGATAGATAGATAGATAAATAAACAGATAGATAGATAGATAGATAAATAAACAGATAGATAGATAGATAGATAAAGAAATAGATAGATAGATAGATAAATAAACAGATAGATAGATAGATAAATAAACAGATAGATAGATAGATAGATAAATAAACAGATAGATAGATAGATAGATAAATAAACAGATAGATAGATAGATAGATAAATAAACAGATAGATAGATAGATAGATAGATAAATAAACAGATAGATAGATAGATAGATAAATAAACAGATAGAGATAGATAGATAGATAGATAGATAAATAAACATAGATAGATAGATAAATAAACAGATAGATAGATAGATAGATAAATAAACAGATAGATAGATAGATAGATAAATAAACAGATAGATAGATAGATAGATAAATAAACAGATAGATAGATAGATAGATAGATAAATAAACAGATAGATAGATAGATAAATAAACAGATAGATAGATAAATAAACAGATAGATAAACAGATAGATAGTCAGTCAGTTAAGTGCCATGCGCGATACACGCTTGGGCGATCATGTCTCGAAAGAGACATGACTGACTGGGCAGAAGATTATCCCGCAGTAGGTTGCCATTGCTTTCTGCGGTAGACTGGTTGCCGACCAAGGCTATAGAACCCAATCTGTCCTATTATTTAACCCATAACTGGAGGGAAGAGACGGATTAATACCTTTCCCAAGGGTATTTGCGTGTAAGTGAATGCAAGGAATTCAACTGGAATTCGAACTCGGTTCCTCGATTTCTCGTTCCGAACTGATATCCATTGCACCACAACGCGCATCCTTAGATAGATAGATAAATAAATAAACAGATAGATAGATAAATAAATAAACAGATAAATAAATAAATAAACCGATAGATAGAAAAATAGATAAATAACCAGATAGATAGATAAGCACATAGATAGATAAGTAAACAGATAGATAGATAGATAGATAGATAAAGAAACAGATTGATAGATAGATGAAGAAACAGATTGATAGAGAGATAGATAAAGACATAGATAGATAGAAATAGATAGATAAAGAAACAGATGGATAGATGGATGAAGACACAGATGGATAGATGGATGAAGAAATAGATTAGTGAAGAAATAGATAGATAGATAAAGAAACAGACAGATAGATAGATATAGAAGCAGATAGATAGAGATAGAGATAAAGAAGCAGGTAGAAAAAGAAACAGATAGATAGATAGATAGATAAAGAAACAGATAGATAGGTAGATCAAGAAACAGATAGATAGATATGGAAATAGATAGATAAATCAGATAGATCGATAGATAGAGAAAGAAAGAGATCGATGGATAGAGAAAGAAAGAGATCGATGGATAGAGAAAGAAAGAGATCGATGGATAGAGAAAGAAAGAGATCGATGGATAGAGAAAGAAAGAGATCGATGGATAGAGAAAGAAAGAGATCGATGGATAGAGAAAGAAAGAGATCGATGGATAGAGAAAGAAAGAGATCGATGGATAGAGAAAGAAAATGATAGACAGATTGATGAAGAAATAGATGGATAGATAGATAGGTAGATAAAAAAACAGATAGATGTATAGATAGATAAAGAAACAGATAGACAGATGGATAGATAGATAAAGAAACAGACGGATAGATAGATAAAGAAATAGATAGATAAAGGAACATATATATCGATCGATAGATAGATAAAGAAACAGATAGATAGATAGATAGATAGATAGATAAACAGATAGATAGATGAAGAAACAGTTAGATAGATAAAGGAACGGATAGATAGATAAACATATAGATAGATAGATAGATAGATAGATAAACATATAGATAGATAGATAAACATATAGATAGATAGATAAACATATAGATAGATGGATAGATAAAGAAACAGATCGATAGATACGGAAAAAGATAGAGAGATAGATAGATAAAGAAATAGATTGATAAAAAATAGATTGATAAAGAAACAGAACGGATAGATAGATAGATAGAGAAATAAACAGATAGATAGATAGAGAAATAAACAGATAGACGGATAGATAAAGAAACAGATAGACGGATAGATAAAGAAACAGATAGACGGATAGATAAAGAAACAGATAGACGGATAGATAGATAAGGAAGCAGATCGATAGATAGTTAAGGAAACAGATAGATAGTTAAGGAAACAGATAGATAGGTAGATAGATAAACAGATAGGTAAAGAAACAGATATATAGATAGATAAAGAAATAGATAGATAAATAAGCGGATAGATAGATAGATAGATAGATAAATGGACAGATAGATATATAGATAGATGAAAAACAGATAGATAGATAAATAACGAAACAGATAGACAGATTGATAAAGAAATAGATAGATAAATAGACAGATAGATAAAGAAACAGATGGATAGATAGAGAGATAGATAAAGAAGCAGATAGATAGATAGGTAGATAAAAAAATAGATAGATAAATAGACAGATAGATGAAGAAACAGGTGGATAGATAGAGAGATAGATAAAGAAGCAGATAGATAGATAGGTAGATAAAAAAATAGACAGATGTATAGATAGATAAAGAAACAGATAGATAGATAGATAGATAAAGGAACGGATAGATAAACATATAGATAGATGGATAGATAAAGAAACAGATAGATGGATAGATACAGAAAAAGATAGAGAGATAGATAGATAAAGAAATAGATTGATAAAAAATAGATTGATAAAGAAACAGATAGATAGATAGATAGATTAAGAAATAGACAAATAGATAAAGAAATAGAAAGATAGATAAAAAAATATATACATAGATACAGAAACGGATAGATAGATAGATACATAGATAGATAGGTAGATAAACAAACAGATAGACGGACAGATAAAGAAACAGATAGATAAATAAGCAGATAGATAGAGAGATAGATGGATAAAGAAACAGATAGATAGGTAGATAAAGAAACAGATAGATAGATAAGGAAATAGATAGATAAACAGATAGATCGATAGATATAGAAAGAAACAGATAGATCGATCGATGGATAGATAAAGAAACAGATCGATCGATAGATAGATAAAGAAACAGATCGATCGATAGATAAAGAAACAGATCGATCGATCGATAGATAAAGAAACAGATCGATCGATCGATAGATAAAGAAACAGATCGATCGATCGATAGATAAAGAAACAGATCGATCGATAGATAGATAAAGAAACAGATCGATCGATAGATAGATAAAGAAACAGATCGATCGATAGATAGATAAAGAAACAGATCGATCGATAGATAGATAAAGAAACAGATCGATCGATAGATAGATAAAGAAACAGATAGATAGATAAAGAAACAGATAGATAGATAAAGAAACAGATAGATAGAAATAAAGAAACAGATAGATAGAAATAAAGAAATAGATAGATAGAAATAAAGAAACAGATAGATAGAAATAGATAGGATAGATAGATAGTAGAGAAAAAAAACGGATAGATTAGATAAATGGATAGATAAAAAAAACGGATAAAGAAATTGATAAATGGATAGATTGATAAAGAAACATATGGATAGATTGGATAAAGAAACAGATAGGATAGGATGGATAAAGAAACAGATAGATAGGTAGGAAATAAAGAAACAGATAAACAGATAGATAAGAAATAGATAGAAAGAAACAGATAGATCGATGATGGATAGATAGAAAGAAACAGATAGATCGATCGATGGATAGAGATAAAGAAACAGATCGATCGATAGATAGATAAAGAAACAGATCGATCGATAGATAGATAAAGAAACAGATCGATCGATAGATAGATAAAGAAACAGATCGATCGATAGATAGATAAAGAAACAGATCGATCGATAGATAGATAAAGAAACAGATCGATCGATAGATAGATAAAGAAACAGATAGATAGATAGATAGATAGATAAAGAAACAGATGGATAGATAGATAAAGAAACAGATAGATAGATAGATAGATAAACACATAGATAGAAACAGATAGATAGATAGATAGATAGATTAAGAAATAGACAAATAGATAAAGAAATAGAAAGATAGATAAAAAAATATATACATAGATACAGAAACGGATAGATCGATAGATACATAGATAGATAGGTAGATATACAAACAGATAGATAAACAAGCAGATAGATAGAGAGATAGATAGATGGATAAAGAAACAGATAGATAGGTAGATAAAGAAAGAGATAGATAGATAAGGAAATAGATAGATAAACAGATAGATCGATAGATATAGAAAGAAACAGATAGATCGATCGATGGATATATAAAGAAACAGATCGCTCGATAGATAGATAAAGAAACAGATAGATAGATAGATAGATAGATAAAGAAACAGATGGATAGATAGATAAAGAAACAGATAGATAGATAGATAGATAGATAAAGAAACAGATAGATAGACAGATAGATAAAGAAACAGATAGATAGAAATAGATAGATAGATAGATAGATAAAGAAACAGATAGATAGAAATAGATAGATAGATAGAGAGAGAGACGGATAGATAGATAGATAGATAGATAGATAAAGAAACGGATAGATTGATAAATGGATAGATTGATAAAGAAACATATAGATAGATTGATAAAGAAACAGATGGATAGCTGGATAAAGAAACAGATAGATAGGTAGATAAAGAAACAGGTAGATAGATAAGGAAATAGATAGATAAACAGATAGATCGATAGATATAGAAAGAAACAGATAGATCGATCGATGGATAGATAAAAAAACAGATCGATCGATAGATAGATAAAGAAACAGATCGATCGATAGATAGATAAAGAAACAGATCGATCGATAGATAGATAAAGAAACAGATAGATAGATAGATAAAGAAACAGATAGATAAATAGATAGATAAAGAAACAGATAGACAGATAGATAGATAAAGAAACAGATAGAGAGATATATAGATAAAGAAACAGATAGGGAGGGATAGATAGATAAAGAAACAGATAGACAGATAGGCAGATAGATAGATAAAGAAACAGATAGACAGATAGAGAGATAGATAGAAAAAGAAACAGATAGACAGATAGAGAGATAGATAGATAAAGAAACAGATAGACAGATAGAGAGATAGATAGAAAAAGAAACAGATAGACAGATAGAGAGATAGATAGAAAAAGAAACAGATAGACAGATAGAGAGATAGATAGAAAAAGAAACAGATAGACAGATAGAGAGATAGATAGAAAAAGAAACAGATAGAGAGATAGAGAGACAGATAGATAAAGAAACAGATAGACAGATAGATAGATATAGAAACAGATAGATAGATAAAGAAACAGATAGACAGATAGATAGATAAAGAAACAGATAGACAGATAGATAGATAAAGAAACAGATAGACAGATAGATAAAGAAACAGATAGACAGACAGATAGATAGATAAAGAAACAGATAGACAGATAGATAGATAAAGAAACAGATAGACAGATAGATAGATAAAGAAACAGATAGATAGATAAAGAAACAGATAGATAGATAAAGAAACAGATAGATAGATAAAGAAACAGATAGACAGATAGATAGATAAAGAAACAGATAGACAGATAGATAGATAAAGAAACAGATAGACAGATAGATAGATAAAGAAACAGATAGACAGATAGATAGATAAAGAAACAGATAGACAGATATATAGATAAAGAAACAGATAGACAGATAGATAGATAAAGAAACAGATAGACAGATAGATAGATAAAGAAACAGATAGACAGATAGATAGATAAAGAAACAGATAGACAGATAGATAGATAAAGAAACAGATAGACAGATAGATAGATAAAGAAACAGATAGATAGATAAAGAAACAGATAGATAGATAAAGAAACAGATAGATAGATAAAGAAACAGATAGATAGATAAAGAAACAGATAGATAGATAAAGAAACAGATAGATAGATAAAGAAACAGATAGACAGATAGATAAAGAAACAGATAGACAGATAGATAGACAAAGAAACAGATAGACAGATAGATAGATAAAGAAACAGATAGACAGATAGATAAAGAAACAGATAGACAGATAGATAGATAAAGAAACAGATAGACAGATAGATAGATAAAGAAACAGATAGACAGATAGATAGATAAAGAAACAGATAGACAGATAGATAGATAAAGAAACAGATAGACAGATAGATAGATAAAGAAACAGATAGACAGATAGATAGATAAAGAAACAGATAGACAGATAGATAGATAAAGAAACAGATAGACAGATAGATAAAGAAACAGATAGACAGATAGTTAAAGAAACAGATAGAGAGATAAAGAAACAGATAGAGAGATAAAGAAACAGATAGAGAGATAAAGAAACAGATAGACAGATAAAGAAACAGATAGACAGATAGAGAGATAAAGAAACAGATAGGCAGATAGAGAGATAAAGAAACAGATAGGCAGATAGAGAGATAAAGAAACAGATAGGCAGATAGAGAGATAAAGAAACAGATAGAGAGATAAAGAAACAGGTAGAGAGGTAAAGAAACAGAGAGGTAAAGAAACAGGTAGAGAGGTAAAGAAACAGAGAGGTAAAGAAACAGATAGAGAGATAAAGAAACAGATAGACAGATAGAGAGTTAAAGAAACAGATAAACAAATAGAGAGATAAATAGATAAAGAAACAGATTGACAGACAGATAGATAAAGAAACAGATTGACAGACAGATAGATAAAGAAACAGATTGACAGACAGATAGATAAAGAAACAGATTGACAGACAGATAGATAAAGAAACAGATTCACAGCCAGATAGATAAAGAAACAGATTGACAGACAGATAGATAACTCAGTGAATGCTACAAAGGCACCAGTCGTTATGCGAGCTATAGAATATTCCGGAAAGATATTGAAGAAGTTTAAAAACTGTAAGAAACATTTGTTATCGTCAAGACTATTCTTCTTTTTTATGTACCTTGTCCCTTCAGAACGTAGGCGATTATGGCCTTCCACTTCTCCCTCACCCTCGTGGCTCTAAGCACGCCTTCTCCTTTAACGTCTATCAGCCCCCTTTCTGTCATCTACCTGCTCAGGACCTTTAAATATGTTATCCGCTGCTTTCCTTTTTACCTTCTTCCCTTTATCTGGCCAGTGAATATCAGTTTCCTCAAGCCCTCCTTCCTCATTGAATGTCCCACGAACTTCATTTGTCTCTTCAATAATAATTTCCATTTCGTTTCCATCATTTCCAAAACCTCGTCATTTATAACATGCTCGGTCCACGGTATCTGCAGCATCTTTCTGTAGAACCACATTTCCGCTGCTTCAAATTTTCCCTTCGTCTTTTTTGATATTGTCCAACATTCACTGCCATATTGAAAAACTGACATCATTTAGCTATCCAGTACTCTCTTCTTTGTTTCTAGTGAAAGTTTCCTGTGTCTTAATACTTTACTCAGCTTCTGGAACGCGTCTTTCGCCATGCCAATTCTCCTTTGGATATATGTGTCGCACATTCCGTCTTCAGTTAGAACAATCAGATATTTGAATTTTCTTTCGATTTTAACACACTCCGCTTGTATTTGGCACTTTGGACTCCTCCTTTTTCTGATGACCATGCATTCGTTTTTCTTGGAGTTTATTTGAAATCTCTTCATGTCACACTCTTCAACTATCTTCTGTAGGAATTTCTGCAGTTTTTTTCCGTGTTTGCAATCAACACTGTTTCGTCTGCGTATCTTGTGTTGTTCAGATTGTGACCTTCAATGACAAATCCTGGCATAACATCTTCTTCTTTTATGTGCTCTGTCACTTCGGGACGTAGGCGATCATCGCTTTCCACGTTTCTCAATCCCGGTGGCTCTGAGCACGCACTTCTCCTTTTACAACGTGCAATCCTCGTTCTGTGATCCACCTGATTAGGTCCTTCAAATATGTTATCCGTTGCTTTCCCCTCTCTCATTTTCCCTCAATCTGGCTTGTTAGTATCAGGTTCTCCAGGTCCTCTTTCCTCATTAGATGTCCCAGTCACTTCAGCTGTCTCTTCCTGGTGCTTAGTATTAATTTCCTTTTTGTTTCCATCATTTCCAAGACCTCATCATTGCTCACATGCTTGATCCATGAGATTCACAGCATCCTTCTGTAGAACCACATTTCTGTTGCTTCAATTTTTTCTTTCATCTTTGATGGCATTGTCCAGCATTCGCTTTCATATTGAAGGACGAACATCACGTTGCAATCCAGTACTCTCTTCCTAGTTTCTAGCAAAATTGTCCTGTTTCTTAATACTTTACTCAACTTCTGGAATGCTTTATTCACCATGCCAATTCGCTTCGGATCTCTGTGTTGCACTTTCCGTCTTCTGTTATAACGCTTCCAAGTTATTTAAATTTTTGAACCTGCGCTTGATTCCGGTATCTCCGACCTGTATTTGGGCTGCCCATTTTACTGATGACCACGCATTCAGTTTTCGTGCGGTTTATTTCTAATCCTTTCTTGTTACTTTCTTCTGCTATCTTCTGTAAGAGGTTTTGTAGTTTCCTTTCTGTGTGTGCTATCAGCACTGTATCATCTGCGTACCTTAGGTTGTTTAAATTGTAGCCTCCGATTACGAATCCAGTCATAGCTTTTAGGGTCCTCAAAATATTCTCACTGTACAATTTGAGCAGATCCGGTGAAAAGACACATCCTTGTCTTACGCCCCTTTCTATCTTCTGTCTACTCAATTCATTACTTGTCCGTATGCAAGCGGTTTACTGCCAGTACATAATCTTTATTACTCACAAGTCTTTCCCAAATATGTCCAAGCTGCCGAGCATCTCCATCAGTTCTTTGTGGCTTATTTTGTCAAATATCTTTGCATAATGAATAAAGCACAGGTATAACATCTCGGGTCCTCAAAATATTCTAACTGTACAAGTTAAATAGATCTGGTGAAAATACACATCCCTGTCTTACGCCTCTTTTTATCTATGTATAACTGTTGAATAACTTACCTGTCCGTATGCAAGCAGTTTGATGCCAGTAAAAATTTTTAATTACTCTGTCTTTCCTAAATATGTCGAGCCTGCTGAGCATCTCCATAAATTCTTTGTGGTGTATTTTGTCAAACGCCTTCGCATAATCAATAAAGCACATGTATAAGTCCTTCTTCGTTTGTATTGCCCTTTCAGACAGCATCCTAATCATGAATATGGCGTTCCTTGTCTTTGACGAACCCACACTGTTCTTGTCCTATCTCTGGCCTGATTCTATTTCTTGCTCTATTCATCACTATTCGGACAATCATTTTTGTAATATGACTCATTAAACTGATAGTTCGGTGTAGTTCACACTCGTTTGCACCTGGCTTCTTAGGTAATACTATGAAAATGGATTTGCATTGGTCGTCTGGCATTATACACTATTATAAATTTCATTTATTATTTCCGTAATTTTTTCTATGCCGAATTCTTTCAGGGCTAACAGCAGCTCTGTTACAATGCCGTCTGGACCAGCTGCTTTGTTTCTATTCAGTTTGGCCATGGCAGCTTCCATTTCGGACTTTAATATTTCCGGTCCGTCCTCATCTTTGCGTATTATCGGTTGCTTTCTCTTGTCGTGGAAAAGATCTTCTATATATTTTTCTCATCGCTTGAGTATTTCCTTTTTCGCCAGTATTATCGTTCCATTCTTGGCTTTTATACATCTTTTTGAGGAGCAGGTATTTTGTCCTGTCAGTTCTCTTATCTCTTGATGCATGTCTGCTTTATAAGTCCTGCTCAGTTTCTCTTCCTCTGGGCATTTGTCGTTGAGCCATTCCTCTTTTGCCTGTCTACATTTGTTCCTTATTTCTTTGTGCAGGTTCCTGTATTCTCTTCCATGTTTTGGCATCATTTTCCGTCTCCTAAATGGTGAATACAAACAACAAGGATGCCAAGAAGCTGTATCAGTGTCAAAAACTCTATTTACCGTTGATGTAAACACACACACACACACACACATATATATATATATATATATATATATATATATATAATGTGTGTGTGTGTGTAAAAGGCAAGATGTTTGTGTGTCTGTCCTTTATATAAATCCACAATTTTTATTCGATTCTCATCAAACTTCACACAAATAGTCTTTAGGCTTCCAGTCAGGCCATGGGCTACTTATTTTTTCCGGTTTCCCCCGATACCGGAAATCGATACCCCGATACACGATCAGGTTTGATCAAGATCAGAATTTCAGCCCTTTTATCGTGGTTCTTGCTGCAGAATTTGCTCTAACTTGGTAAAATTATAGTTTTTAGTCTCAAACATTCGTGTGTTCTTCTTAGCCGACTCAATTTCCCCGATATCAGAAATCGATACCGCCGATATTCTATGGAATCTTAAAAAAACAGATATTTAGCAATGAATATGGTGCATTTTCTCCAATTTTACTTCTGATGGGTACGATAATTTTTCATGGACTTACTTCGGTTATTTTATCTTTGGATGATTTATTTGACTCCGATATTGGAAATCGATACGTTGATATACTATCAGGTCTGATCAAAATCAGGTTTTTAACCACTTTATTTTGGTTTTTGCTTCGGTTTTGCTCTAAGTAGGTATAATTGTAGTTCTTAGTCATGACAACCTACGTTTTTTTCCTGCCAACGTCCTAAGAGACTGAGCTCCAGGACCATGAATTAGTTTTAGGGCTTTCATTACACCCGAGCAATGCCGGGCAATACTGATAGTACATATATATATATATATATATATATATATATATATATATAATGTTTGTGTTGAGTTATGTTAATGTCTTGTGTCAAGATTGTAAATGATCGGTATCGGGGTAAACATAGCGAGTTGATAGTTTTAGTGCAAAGAATTAGTTTATCTAAACAGAGTCATGCCGATTTCGAAGTTTTGTGAGGACACCATTATGATGACCTATACATCGTCAATCTAGATGACAAGAATAAACAAGTTAAAAAATAAATAAGTGGATACCTATTCAATATAAAACAATTAAGCGGACACCTACTCACGCGTACATTAAAAAATCAGTGAAATTATTTTTAAAAAACCAAACACATGTCCAATAAAAAATAAAAATAAAACAGTATATATGTATGTGTGTGTATTATTCATAAAAATATAAATATATATAAATATGCATGTATACTAAAGGAGAGAGAGACAGACAGAGACAGAGACAGAGAGACAAAAAACGTGACCAGAATTTCTAAGAACGCTGACAAGAACTTTTATTTTCCTCAGGGTCAACGTTGTTTTTTAAAGATGTAAAATTTTAATTTTTTATATATATATATATATATATATGTAATTTTGAAATATTTTAATTTTTTGCGTTTCATGCTTTACAACCCTTTGATTTCATCTCACTGCATTTCATTATTTTTACTATTTTTATTTTAAGTTTAATTTTTAATTTAAATTTGAATTTTGTATGAATGTGACCGTAAATAATTTCAATTCTTAATCTTGTTATTAAAAAAGCAGTAAATTAAAATTTATAAAATTTAATTCCAATTCACATCGAGAAAATTTAAGTTCACATATATTAAAATGTCAGTTTGAATTAAGCACACTCGGAGGGGTGGCATAAACGTAGGATAATATATATATATATATATATATATATATATATATATATATATATATATATATATATAATACAGTTCGGTTCATGCGATGAGTACAGTTTTAATAACACCTGAATAATAACAATACTAGACATATATTTAGCCACATACGTTTATTTATTAATTTACATTACAGTATATATAATATATATATATACGATAGTGTGTTAAGTTAACATATGTTTCATTACGGCAATGGGTCCATCTTTTAATTTAACACTGATAAATTTTGACACAACAAACGATTCAATTGAAAAATTATGATGATGATGATGAAATGAAAAAAGTAAGAATAAATTATTATTATTATTATTATTATTATTATTATTATTATTATTAAAAACATCTTAGAAAAGCACATTATTTCGTGTAGTTTTCACTGGGAGACAAACGGAATGCAGTCTTAAATTTAACGAATATTCAAACATGTTATGTGAAAGGCCACAATCCTCTTTAACTTTTCAGATAATGTTAAAGCCTGTGGGAATCTCGGAAACTTAATGAGAAATAACACGAACTCTACAGTCGTTTTCACACCTTCAAACCCAATACACGGAAACTGACATTGGAAAAATATATTTGACAATACAATAGACATAACAGCTTTGTTTTCTTCAAAATTTTCTTGATATACACTATTTAAATTGTGTATCTGGGCCAAATATGCATATGTGTGCATTTATGATTTGTGTGTGTGGGATGGTTGATATATTTTACACACACACACACACACACACATATGTATGTGTGTGTATAAAATGTGTGTGTATATATATATATATATATATATATATATATATATATATATATATATATATGTTTTAATCATCCGCAGACAGATCTGTTCCGCTGCATCACAGCTCATCATTACGGTTAGACATCCGCTTGCTTTTAACCCAGGATTGAAATCTAACTGAATTGGCGTCAGTCGTTTATTCTACCTCTGAGCTTTGGGCGCTCAGTAGAAGAAGGCAGACTTTTAGCGTATGTATCATACGCCAGTGGCCAGAGTGTTCTAATTCATTACTTAATGAGCGATGCGTAAATATATATATATATATATATATATATATATATATATATATATATATATATGCAATTTTTATATACATTATTTTATATCTATGTTATATATTCGCGGTAACCATTTGAAAGTGCTCAATATCAGCGAAAGAGCTGACATATTCATTTAGATAGGTGTGAGTTTATCACCCTGAGTTTCACGCTCTTACGATCGTCAGACAAACATTAATTTTTAAAAAATCAATCAGTTTCTCTGACGATCGCAAGAGCGTGAAACCCAGGATCACAAATCTAGGTAAAGGAACATATATATATATATATATATATATATATATATATATATATATATCAATTTCGAATTATAATCGAGTTCTTTATGTTAACTTATGCTCAGATACCTTTGGGAAAGATATGAAAATATCTCTTTTGTTTCGCTTATTAAACACATGGGGATATTCGTTTAAGGAACTTGTGATAGATACAGTAGTGTTCTCTGTCCTTGGCCCTTCTCAAAAATATAGTTAGTAATATACGATTCTTCATCACCATGATTATGTCAGATATATATATATATATATATATATATATATATATATATATATATATATAATAGAACTGGTTATCATGTTCTGAATACGCGCACCGAAAAAGATACTATAAGACTTTTACCAGTGCATGTAAATGAACGTTCACCCATATTTATTTATTTACATAACAGTATGTCCATATCTACACCCTTGTGCAAATTAATTGAAACAATGATTCAGTTTTCTTTCACAATTGGTCAGTTTTAAACCCACTGGGTGAATGTTTGTAATCCATTTCTACTTTTACCTCAGATTAGATCATTTGCAGTGGCGTGCAATAATATGAATCTAGTTTCGGTGGGTATGATGAAATTAGTTTGGCCTTGAAATATATTGTGCCATTCGTGATTTCATCAATATTTTTATTACGCCCATACACTATTGTTTCGGCTGTCGATTAATTGTTCTTTGGCCATGGCCTGCGATGGACGTTACTCAAAGGAAGCGTAAGAATATTGCAACGCTTCATGAAGCTACTGGCAAGCCGTACAGAGAGATTACCGATATTGCTGTGTCAGCCTTTCAAGTGTCAGTCAATAAGGCCAAGAAACAAGCTCGGTCCATCATTAGAAATAAAGAAAAATGCGGTCGGAAACGAAAAAGAACGTCAGGAGACGACGCATTCCTGATCAGTGAAAGTCTGAATCTGAAAAATATTAGGAAGACATTTTTATTTTGTTTTAATTAATTTAAACACGGTTGTATATCTATCTATCTATCTATCTATGTTTAAAGTAATTAACTGATAATTATTTTCCTGCCATAGCAATACCTACCTACCTATCTATCTATCTATATATATATATATATATATATATATATATACATATATATATAGTAGTTACCTGATGAAACATTTTTCTTTCAATGTCGAATTAAAATACACAATTTTATAGTAGTTCGTAGTTTGCACATGTTCTAAAGTAATAATTAATAATAAAAATTCCTTGATATATTTCTAATTTGATTACTGTTTTAAATTAATGTTGCAATTATTTTTCGTTTTTATTCATTTATATATATATATATATATAGAGAGAGAGAGAGAGATAGATAGATAGATATAAATATTTATATCCTAAAATAGGTTAATATTTGATATATTCTTTTTTTTTTTTTGCTTTCTCATTATTCCCTTTAACTCTTATATGTGACCTTACTGTGGACTTTTAGCTCCCTATAAAGTACAAAAATATACACACTGGAACACTGTCTTACAAATTAACTGCGCGTATGCGTAATAATTATTTCTCCGTGATATATGTATACATAATAATAATTCCTGTTTTACATATGACGGAGCTAGCGTTTTTAGCCAACGTGTCAGTGTTTCCGTGCTCATATACATATATTATTTTATATATGTTACAGGGTTACAAAAATATTTACTATTTATCAGGAACAATAATTCAATTTTATTAACCAAAATAATTTTGATAAGGAAACTTTTGTGTAAATGTAACAAATATTCATTTATGTTTGTATTTATGTATACGTATATATAAATATGTCTGTGTGTATGGTGTATAATATATATATATATATACTTTGACAACTAACATCTGGGAACATCTTGCGCCAGACAGGGAGGTGTGGGAAAATCTCATTGCTGTTGGTGTTGAAGAATTTGAGAACAACAAATTTCCTCACGCATTGGCAGAAATGAACTGGTAGATAAATTGAAGACGTCAGATATTCTCCCGAGAGAGGCACAAAGGAGTTCCTCTCATGTGATGAATGTAGCCGTGTGTGAGGTCAGGCCAGCTCTGCAACAATCATGGACAGAAAAACACCCTATCTAGGAATATGATACTCAGCAAGACTTTTGAGTGTGTGTACATGTGTGAATATATTTCTTAATACATATGTATGTATGTATGTATGTACTTATGGATGGATGCTTTTTACCGCGGAAATATGTTTTTTAATAAAAATATAGCACATGCAAAATTTATAATATATTCTAGAAAAATAGAAGACAGCAAATTTTGTTGTTTCTAATAATAATAACAACACAAACAAATTTAAACTAGCGATGTCTAATATAGTGTATGAATTTCAATCCACTGTACAAAATTATGTCATAAATCAATTACCTATATTGGCTATGCTACCATATCACTGAGGAGACGCCTTACATGCATATATCTAGTAATAATAGGACAATTAAAAACATTTATCCCTAACTTAAAGAAGCATTCAGAAAGATTTGGTCGAAAATACAAATATACTATTTAAATCACAATATCAAAGACACTTCGCTATAAGAGAAGCACTACATATCCAACAATTTTCTCCTACCATCAACCTTACAACAGCAGAAATGTAGTTTTGAGAATTTTATTTAAAAAATAATTAGATAATCACACGATGATCGTTGCGCGCATCACGTGACAGCTTTAAACCTACTCCCCTTTTTCAGAAAACAAAAAAAAATATCACTAAAAACAGAAAAAATAACATTACAGTCAAACATGAGGACGTAACAAGATACTGGAAAATTAAATCAAATATTAATAAAATCTTCCTTGTCGGCTGTTTTAACAAAATATTTTTAAATGAAAGACTGCTGCCCAAAAATACATATTTGTAAAAGTATCAGTCAGTAAATGCCATACTTGATACACGCTTTGGGCAGTCATGTCTCGAAAGAGACATGACTGACTGGGCAGAAGATTATCCCGCAGTAGATTGTCATTGCATTCTGCGGTAGACTGGTTGCCAGCCAAGGCTATAGAAGCTAATATGCCCTGTTATCTAACCCATAACTGTAGGGAAGAGACGGATTAATACCTTTGACAAGGGTATTTGTGCGTAAGTGAATGCAAGGAAATCAACTGGAATTCGAACTCGGTAAACTCAGTTTTAATCCGAGATTATTCCCTGATTTGGTGGATGTTTGTATTTTTTTTTAAATATACACACAAATCAGTGAATAATCTCGGATTATGACTGAGTATACTGTTACAAACTGTCGACATGTAAGACAAAAATACAAACATACACCAACACATATATGTGTGTGTGTTTGTGTGTGTATATATTTTTATTTATTTATGTGTGTATGTATGTGTGTGTTCATGCAGTTTAATTTAATCAACTCACTTCAAGCAAGTTTTTAATGCCACTGAGGCACAATGGCCTACTAGGATTAAAAAAGAACGAGAAAAAATGAACATAAACACGGAAACCCAATACTAAAAATAAATAAGGGATTAACCACTACTCCTGGAGGTGTGACAACTGAACGATAGCTGAATATACTCCTATTAAATTCATATCAGTATGAATGTGTATGTATGTATGTATGTAAAAATAAATATATACCTAAAATGTTCTCGGAAAAATGGCAATATGAATAACGACAAAAGCAAAACTTATATTAGCCGAGGCACTTCGTCCTCTGGTGGACATTATCAAGGCAAATGTAAGGATTTTATATTGCCACAATTATTTATTAAGAAAAATAAAATATTGTTAGTTTAATATTTATGTGAAACTTATAATATTTTTACTTTTGTTTAGACATACTTGGTGCGAAATGAAATCCTTGTTTGCCCTGCTAAAGTCCATTTGAGAATAAAATGCCTTGGCTAATAGAAATTTGCCTTTTGTGTTATATATATATATATATATATATATATATATATATATTGTGTGTGTGTGTGTGTGTGTGTGTGTGTGTGTGTGTGTGCACGTGCGAAATTTAAAACTGAAATTTATTGCACTAACAGTGTTTTTATTTTATAAACATTTCACCCCAAGCAAGGCGGTACTGCCATTGGTGCGCCGGGCCTACAATAGAAGAAGAGCGGTAACAGAAAAAAAAATGGCACAAGTGATGTTGTAGAAATAGTAAGAGAGAGGTGGGACTCAAAAAATAGAAGATAGCAATTGATGTTGCATTTAAACTTTTAGAGGTTGTAGCTAAGAAATGAGCAGGCGGAAAGTTTTAGAAAAGAAACTAAAAGAGTAGAAGTGAGAGTTACATATGCTTATTCTGACAGTAAAAGGGTACAACCAAGTTGCCAATTGCACGAATAAATTCATGAGAACGGGGCAACATAGAATGAAACATGTCAGAGCAGAAGCCATGAAAATACTTATAGAAAAGACATTCCAATGGTGAGTAAGTGGCTGAAGGTGTGCTGCTAAATTGGGACCGATTACATTGCATATCCTTCAGTCAAGAACCCCGAGTTGAACAGCAAGAGCACCTGACCAGATATGGAAATTGTATTTAATGCATGGACGAATGGTAGATTTGTAAATGCCCAAGATGGATTCTGACAAGAAAATTTTCTGGCTGGACACAGCGACTCAACGTTCTTAACAGTAAATAGAGCTATTGATTCAACGTATACATTCTACTTGAGATCGGCTGAGAGAATGAATCCAAGGAGGAGCAAAATATTGGTTTCATGGAAACTAGTGTGTTTCATATTAATGGAAGGTAGAAAAGCTTCTCTATGGTGGCTAAAGAAGAGCGGCTTCTTTTCGGAAGTATTAAAATTTACGAGCCATTTCTTACTCCAATCGATCACAGATTGGAGATTCTTTTCAAGCGCAGAATCAATGTCTACTTTGTCAGATCTGGCAGAATTCATATTGAGACGGGAGTAGATGGTCGCGTAATCAGCATAGATTACAACTTGGAAACTGACAACACTACAACGATAATTGATGATTATCAGGAAGAGCGTAGGATCAAGGATAGCGCCTTGAGAGACACTCTCGTTCACATGAAAGGATTGGATGTATACCCTTTCGAAACGACCATCATTTTATGATTGGACAGAAATGATTGGATTAAATCAAACAATCGTTCTTTAGCTTGCGCAGAAGGCCAGCAAGCTAAATCCTATCAAACGCTTTCGCGCTATCAAGGGCAAAAGATCGGGCTTCGCTGTTCTTATCAAGGGCTGATATATATATTCAGTGATGGCTGTTAGCACATCAGCAGTAGACCTGGCGAAGCGGATTCATACTGATTGTCAGAAAATAAGTTGTTTGATGTTGAATCATTTCAGCATTATTCATACATTATTATGATTATAGATATTTTTAATGAATATATTTTTTTCAAATACATTCAAATATTTTTCTTCTTGTTATGGTTTTAAAAACTATCATCTCTTCCCATTACGAAGGAATTAGTTATACATGCTTGGGCTATCATGGAGCTTTCATTCCATAATTGACTAGGCAGAAGTTTTCCCGTAGTATGTTGCCATTTCTTTTTACCGTAGACTAATTGCCAATCACGTTTATAGAACCGAATCTGTTCTGCTATTCAACCCATAGCTGTAGGGAGAAAAGACTTACCTTTCGCGTAAGTGAAATATATTTGCGTGGAAGTGAATGAAACAAATTCGACAGGATTTCGATCTCGGCTCTCCGATTATTTATTTCAAACCAATATCCATTACTCCACGAAGCACACGTAGCACACATTACAAAGGAATATATCTCCTAAAGAATCTACCATCTTTTATTATTATTTTAACAGATTCGCGCCCAGTAATATTTTTCTTTTACATTTTTTCTCCTGTTCACCAAACGTTATCATTTTTCTTGTCTTTTCACTTTATACTACCCAGGTAACAATTAATTTGTTCACATATTTTGACTGAATAGTATTATAAGAATTTCTAGATTGTTCTGTTTGCCAGATGCTCGTTTTTAATTAAACTATCGACATAACTGAAGTGCTTGCCGCTTTATTTTTAGAAAAAATTTTCCTGGAGAGCCAGGATGTTTAAATTATTCCAGTTGATCCCCACGAGTTTCATGAGTAACTTTGTTAACTTGCTGGATAACTTTATCACGTGATATTAATCAGAATTTATTTATCTCAGTATTCCTTGAGGTGGCGTTTGATCTAATATATGTCTTTCATGGTTATTGTAAGAATGATTTGTCTATCAAAGATTATTCTTTGTGTTCTGAATTATTGCTATTTTTATTAATTATTTGAGATCATTTTCTGTTCTTTTATCACCATTTGCGTTTTGTATCTGCTGGTCAGATATATTCTTTTTGCTCTGTACTTTTAACGTCTTTACCTATTAATTGACATTTCAGTTTCTTTTTTTTTCTTGTGTTCTTCATTACCTATTAATTAATTTATTGCTACTTGATTGCTATTATATTTTTTCTCTTTCATGTATGTCGGCCATTACCTCTTTTTTTAACGATGCTAAAGTTACATTGACTTCTTTATTCATTTTTTTTAATTTCTTTTTTAAATTTTTGCCTACCGGGTTCTTTGCTTCTTTTTAATGTATCTGTATCAACATTTTATTCTCTCTTTCTTCTAGTATTTATCGTTTCCTTCAAGTTTCCTTACTCATTCCTTCTTTTGTGTAAATAAATCGATTTTGCTATTACTATCAGCTCAAACTAAGCAATTGCCTTTCCTAAATTAGAATCTTTGGTATCGACGAGAAAATAACCGACTTTTCCCCTTGGGGGGAATGTTCGAAGTGATGCAATTTCTTTTTAAAAAAGAAGTACTGTAGCATCTGCTTCAGAGCAATTACTAGGAAATAAAGAATTAGTTTAAAAAATATCTGAAAACTGTTAATTGAACAAGCTGCTATTGAAAACGTTCACGTTAATCGGAGTTTATGAACTGGGAACGAGCACAGAGATAATATATTCATAGAAACGGAAAACAAGAAGAAAAGCAAAACATGTTAAGCAAACACATTTTCTATAAAATATCGATCGTCTGATTAACACGATTGACCATATTTTATTTAAAACCATTTTGATCTTCCACACATGCCAAGAGCCCTACACTAAAAATCAACGATATAATGTGTGCGCTATGGATTTGCAGTAAATCGACCTTTTTCGCATGTCCTTTCTACATATTCAAACCTGGCACTGTAAATGCATAGTCTTAGCTCCTGCAATATATGTGCCGAACTGAATATAAGTTTAGCATTTATTAATATATTGAAATTGATGCCCTGACAAATTTTGTGTTTCTGCTGTATATTTTCGTATTCTGGAAAAACAAAAAAGACATAAGAACCTATAATGTTTTCGGTCCTGACCTGGCATCACGGCTTCAATCATGTTCCCACCGTCATAACATAGCTGGGTATTTTCTGTAGGCATTTTCCGAAAAAGTTTGCTGATGAATTCTCCATGGCTCTATTTCATGTATTTCAGCGTAGTACTACATTGGTAGCTACGTTTCAACATTTTCCCTGTTGAAATTGCTAAATGTGACTGTAATTTATATTTTAATACTTTTTTCTCCCGCAATTCCCACCCACTTCAGTCACTCAAGTGCCATTTGTGATACACGCTTGGATGATTATGTATCGAAAAAGACATAATTTGACTGGGCAGAAGATTATCTCGCAAAAGTTCGCCATTACTTTCTGAGGTAGACTGGTTGCCAGCCAAGGCTATAGAACCCAATCTGTCTTTTTATTTACCCCATAACTGGAGGGAATAGACGGATTAATACCTTTCCCAAGTGTATTAGCGCGAAAGTGAATACAAGGAATTCAACTGGAATTTGAAATCGGCACCCCGCTTTGCCGTTCCGAGTCGATACCCACTGCACCAATTCCCACATACAGAATTGAATTTCACCTTCTTGCATTCCTATTGCCTATAATATACAAACATTTAAATGCAACTCCCATCGCTATTTCCCTGTGTCTTGAATCTTGATATGTTTTCCCTTTCTCCTTCCTTGCGTCTGAGTGGCTTTATCTCTTGAGTACAGAAAAGAAAACCAAAGCATCAGTAGATAGTAGTAGTAGTAATAATAATAATAGTTATGTTGGATATCCAGAAGTAATTGATCTTCTTGTATCAAATTGCACATTATTAGCTTCCACCGAATATAAAATTCGCCTCGACGAAATGAGACAATACCTTTGTTTTTATGGGGAAGAAAGTGTCAAAACCTAGTAGTAACACCCCACAGATCTGGTTACAGAGATAGGGCGTGTAACAATTTTTATGGAACTTTGGAATATACACGGACAGAACAATCAAACCTAATCGCTCATACATGATGATCAAAGAACATGAAAGCAGAATGTGCTTAGCTACAGTTTCTGCCGACTATAATGCATCGTTAAATATCTTCAAAAACTTATCAAAATACAAAGAAGTGGAAATCTAAAAATGCGGCATATGAAGACATCAGTAAATCCGGTTGTAGGTGAAGCCATCGGATTGAACGAAAATTGTCCCGACAGATTCATTAAAGTCATCCTTTTGAAAATAATAATAAGGATAACAATAATAACAAATATTGGGCAAGATAATGACATACAAAGTAACAATAATAATAATAATAATAAAAATCACTTAAAATGACTCTCTGACAGGATGATACCACAAATAATATTAATACACAAAGAACAAGACAATCCGCTGCTATGAAAGTCGGTTCTCTGTGCAGGGCCCAGACGTCTTTCCCGTCTGAATCTATCCTGGACATATATAAATCTACCATCCACCCGTGTATTGAATACTGCTGCCACATCTGGTCAGGTGCCTCTACTACTCTCCTCGGGCTTCTTGACAAAATACAACGTAGAATCTGTAACGTGATTGATCCTGTCTTGACGGACCGACTGCAACCACTCTCTCACCGGCGTGACGTGGCCACCCTGTACCTCTTCTATAAATACTTTCACGGCTTCTGCTCCGATGAACTTAGATCATTGGTGCCGACTAGGTACGAATTTACACGAGATACTAGATTAGCAACTAGGTTCCACCCTTTTACAGTGAAACAGATAAGATGTAACGGTAATTTCTACTCCAACAGCTTCTTTTCTCGCACTTACCTCCTGTGGAATTCCATTTTCAGGAGTTTAAATGTAAGGTCAATAGACATCTCCTATCACACTAACTTGCATCTATTCGCTCAAACACTTTCACCATCTACCCAACCCTCATTCTCGGTATCTTTACCCGTCTAACACCCTCTTTCTGACATTTCCTATATCTAACCATCCATTCTAATCACTTCCCCCCTATATAACCCCCCTGCGCAATAGTGGCAGTGGAATGCCTTGCTCGAGGTGAAACGATTAAAAAAAAATAAGAAAAGCGTTGTAGAATAAAGTAAACTAAGATATTATAAACAAACTTTAAGAGATTTTACTGGGAGATCGGAAAAGCCGTTATAGACGTGGAAAAGCCACCATCAATTGAAAAAGTGTATAAAATTTGGGAAAATATCTTGAGCAGCCCAAATGAATATAATCTTAATGCAGAATGAATCCAACGAGAACAAATGATGAATAAACATCAACAATAAGGGGAAATATAGGCAAATAACATGACTTTCCGCGATGTATAAATTGATAACGTCTGTCCTGATGAACTCTTTTTCTTTTCCAGAAGAAAACTATTTTCTTCGGGCACAGATTGGATGACGGAGATGTTCATAGGATTGCAACAATTAGCAAAACAAAAAAAAAATGATCCAGGAAATTTGCAGAAACATGTAGAAATCATAGAACAAGATGAATCGAATTCCGTAAAGCCTCTGATAGTAGGCCGAATTTTTGTTTTATCTGTATGGTTTTGAAAGCATACAAAGTCGCTTGGATAATAATAAATTTCCATAAACACAACATGGGAATGTGAAAAACTACATTAAACCAAACTCATTTCAGAGGCAGTGTCCCTTTTAACCGCTTGACTATCCGATGTGTTGTCTTTCAAGGAGAATCACTGGCCTCCCTTCAGTTTCGTCTGCCCTAAACCTCCTTCATAATAATAATCTAAATAATAATAATAATTATTATTATTATTATAATGCACGATCGGATTCTGTTACATAAATAATAGAGTGAGAAATTTGCAGCAAGTACTGTTTGAAGAAAAGAGTATCGTTGTGTTGACAAATACTAGACGATGTAAACGAATATAGCAAATACAATGTAATTTTGGCATTTTATGACTTGCAAAGAAAATCAAACGTTTTCTCCTAACTGTGTATTAGTAATGAAATTTCGAAAGTATTGACGTTAATGTCAAAATCGGATTGTTCCTATACTCAGAAGATTTATCGAGTCGTAAAACTTGCCACTATATTCACTTGCTATGGAATAGCTGGTAATTTGGTTATATCTCTAAAAGAATAAGTTGGGTTGGTAGATCACTTAACAGAATTGGATTTAACTACAATAAAGAATATTATATGCATATATCATAAACCGTATTAAAGAATAACCTCTAAAACACTGCTGGGTTTTTTACACTCAAACAAATTATACAGACCTAAATACAAATTAAGAATTAAACAACAATATTCAGATAAAGAAAAACTTTATAACAATGAATTATTTTAATGCAAATATGTGAACAATTATATTTACATAAAAAGTATATTAAATTAAGAAAAAATTGAAGGTGATTCTTGTGTCATTCCTTCCAAGAACAATCCAAAGAGTATAGAGAAATGCATAGTCAAATAGACGCCATTATAAGCAATTGGTCTTGTGTTCTGTAAACTGCGAATTAAATACAATTCAACAATAAATAACAAGAGCCAACTATCCTTTGAAAACAGGCAAATATTTTAGGTTTTCTTGCAAAGTATTTTTCTCTTAAGAAATTTCTTTATTAAGAGCTGAAGATAAACTAATCACAAAAAGAAAAATTAAAAACTGTAATACGATGCCTGAAAGGAAATTTTAAGTAGATAATAAAATATATCCAGCAAGTGAGATAGGGAAACAGTAGTAAAATACACAGTAGTAAAAATAGCAAAATAATGGAAGTGAGCATTTAATGTGATTCTAATATGGTACAGTGATCCAGGAAAATGTATTGGAAGCAAATCAGAAAAAGCAGTTAGTGGGTTAACAATCTAATGTTACCGTAAATGTTATTCGGTTGTTCAATTCACAATTTCGTCGTTGGAAATGTTTGATGAATTGGCAGTGTAAATTAATTACTTCAGCAATGTTTGCAATTATAGCGTTTGTTTTGAACTTGCAGCAAAAGGTTTCTTATCTTGTAACAGTTTCAATTCCTGGTTGATAAAGAATGTAGACATGTTTAATGCCGCAGATTTTGTCGGACAAACATGTTGCGTTCGCTTTTATCCCGCTCGACTTTCCTCTCTCTATAAATGAATGAATAAAATAAGTAAAGAACAGGAAGGAAAAGTGACTTTAATCTAACATGTTTCACTTCATTAAGTTTTTTCAGCGGTATATTTACAAGTCAGTCAGTTAAGTGCCATACTTGATACACGCTTGAGCGATCATATCTCGAAAGAGACATGACTGACTGGGCAGAAGATTATTCCCGCAGTAGGTTACCATTGCTTTCTGGTTGCCGACCAAGGCTACAGAACTCAATCTGTCCTGTTATTTAACCCATAACTGGAAGGAAGAAAAGGAATAATACTTTTCCCAAGGGTATTTGCGCGTAAGTGAATGCAATGAATTCAGCTGTAATTCGAAATCGGCTCCTCGATTTCTGGTTCCGAGCCGATATCCACTGCACCACAACGCACATCCTATATTTACAAGACACGAATTAAAAAATTAATTAGATTTTAACTAACAAAGAGACTGTATATTGGAATTTTTATTTGGAATTTGATTTCATTGGTGAGATACTCGTTACATGTACTAAAGCAATAAATGTTCCTTTTAAATGTAGGAAACTCTTGCATATGTATGTGTGCAACATGTAATAAAATCACAGATGTTTATTTTAAATTTAACTGTATACAAATTTCTGTTTCAATGTATGCGTGCAAAATGACTCGCGGATCATATGTATATAAATACATGTCAGTTTCAAAACATCTGTATAGAAAAAGGATTGGTGATTAAATGTATAAACGTGTGCATTTATATGTCAGTAATATATATAATATATATATATATATATTCTTTAATCCGAAGTGGAAGAGTAGGAAGGTAAATTCCAAGAGCCTGATCCTAATCAATATTAAAACATTTTAACATTAAAAAGTGATACAGGCAAAGAAGTTTAAGTTTTAATCTTAATTTTACCCTAACGTTAACCTTAAAAAGTATTTTAACATCCTTATCTTCCTATCCCAAGCTCCTTTAATTGCCTATCTTTAGAAAATATGGATTCTTTTACTAAACCCCTTTTTTCTTGGTTAACACACACACACACACACACACACACACATCTATCTATATTTTTTTTTCTCTCTAATATTTTTTCCCTAATAATTTTTAAACTGATAACTTCCTGTAATTGGCATTTAGCTCGCTTCTACCTAAAAGTTTTAATCAAATAAACTTAAATAAAAAATTTTAAAATCTTATATTGAAACCCATTCTTTCTCGCCTAAATACATCTCTTCAAACAGCCCAAAATCTTAACTTTAAAAGTAATTTAACTCATTTAGTTGTCTGTCTTTATAAAATATGAACTCCTATTCCTCCCCTTCCTAAATATACCATTTCAACACCCTGTAACCCCGTGACTACCAGCTCTGTCCTTTTCCACTTTGTGACCGTTGTTAAACCTAAAACCCCTCCACACTCTAACTCAGGGCCTTCGCCATTTGGAAAAAACAATGTCGCTGACGTGACGTAGAGTCTCTATTAGAGATTCCTATGTCGAAATGTACATCCGACACCTTTGAATTTTGAAAATTTTCTCTAATATATATATATATATATATATATATATATATATATATATATGTGTGTGTGTGTGTGTGTGTGTGTGTGTGTGTGTGTGTTGAGAGAGAGAGGGGGAGAGAGAAAGAGAAAGATTGCTGGGTAATTTATCGCTCTTTTATATTTTTAATTTCGTGCATGCGTCTTTTTTTCTTTTCGATTATGTTGACTTCACACTATATTTGGGCACGATGACACAACTCCTACAACGAAAAACTTGTAAAAAGCATGCTGTACTGCTTACCATTCGCACTGAAATACTAACATTTCAGAGATTTTGGGTGCCAATCTGAGGATATTGCAGACGATACAGAAAGAGTTAGATGAGTCTGAAATGTGATTACGAAGGTGTTTTGAATGATCACTAGTGATGACGACCTTTTGTCTTCATTCACATTCCCACCGAGATGGAGGCCTAAATCAAGTGCTTTGAGTAGGTAGCTCACTCTGGTTCAAGAGGGTGGCTGCTAGAAGACTATTTTCTGGTAACAGGTCACTGCACCATCCTACAGTATTAAAAAAAGTCATGGCCGTCAGATAATTTTTGTTACTGTTTATTGTTGATGGCGCGGCCGTGTGGAATGAATTCGAAATGCAGTACTCCTTGGAAATTTCACCAGACAGAAATCAAGGTGTGTTTTATTACTGCTCCTTAATTTGATCAGAATTTTCTAGTTAACCTTGTCTGTGTGTGTATACACACTACCGGTCATAATTATTAGGCCATCTCAGTTTTTTAAGATAAATGGTTGGACAGGAGAAAGCGTGCTAAGAGCCACAAAGGACAGGGAGATGTGGAGAGCCATGATCGTCTACGTCCTGAAAGGACATGGCATATAGAAGAAGAAGTCATTATCGTTATAAATTTTCTGAAAAACTAATACAATTATTAGTTACATGTTCTGCCCACGTATCACTAAATCCGTATATAGATCTAAACTGTGTCTATCTGATCTATTCGTGACTGTAAAACAATTTATTAACTTCTTCTTCTTCTTCTTTGTGCTATGTCCCATCAGGCCTCCCATGTCTCCCTATCTCTGGTGGCTCTTAGCAAGCTTTCTTCTGTTACCCATCTAAACGCCACTCTGCCATCCACCTACTCAAGTCCGTAAAATATTTTATCCGCTGCTTTCTCCTGTCTTCCTTTCCCTCTATCTGATTTGTGAGTATTAGATTCTCTAAGCTTTCCTTCTTCATCATTTGTTCCAAGGAACTTAAGCTGTCTTTTCTTGATGCTCACTGTTAGTTTTATTTTCGTTTCCATTCTTTCCAAGTCCTCATTATTGCCCACACTCTCGATCCATATCCGCAGCATCCTTCTGTAGAACCACATTTCAGTTGCTTCAAGTTTTTCCTTAATCTTTGATGATATTGTCCAGCATTCGCTGCCAATATTGAAGAACATACATCATACAGCAATCCAGTACTCTCTGGTTTGTTTCTATACGAAATGTTCCTGTCTTTTAATACTGTGCTCAGCTTCTGAAATGCGTCTTTCGCCAAGCCACTTCGCCTTCGTATCTCAGTGTTACATTTTCCGTTTTCTGTTAGAATATTTCCTAATTCCTTAAATTACTCAGATAAGGAGAAATCCTTGACAGGGAAAGAAAAAATAAAGACCAAAAAGCAAATGCATACATACGCAGTAAATTAAAATGCTCAGCGCGTAGACTATCTAGACCGAATAAAAACGCTTCACAACGACAACATTTAATAAAGGACATCTTGAGTCGCTACTCATCATTAATGCTCTCAAGATCTTCAAATGTCGAGAACACATGATAATCCCGAGAGCGTGAAACTTAAGTAGCAACATCAATTCGTTGTGTAAATCCACACACACACACACACACATATGTAATGTACATTTAGCCAGTAATTTTTCTTTAAAACATGTGTTGCTGAATATGACAGAAAAGGAAAATCTTCATGAATTTTTATTTTGTATTTCTCAAGTTTTAACATTTTTCTTTTGGTAGGAATAGATGAGTAAAATTTGTCCGTCTCCTCTCTCTCTCTCTCTCTCTCTCTCTCTCTCTCTCTCCATATGTGTCTGTGTGTGTCTTTTATATTCAAATTTAGATGGGGATTTCTGTTTGTCATTCAGAAAATTTGTCAATATCTATTTCGTGAAATGTAATTAGAAATGAATGTAATTTAAATTCAATCTATATTGAGAAGAGAAAAAATCGCAATCATCTGTAGTAATTATGATATTTCTAAGGTACAGAATCTAATGCGAAATTTAATCTGCTTTGAGTTTCTTCTGAAGTAATTAGGATCATATTCTTTTTAGATATTCCTAATCAAATTATCCATTTTATATTTAGAGATTTTTTCTCTGTAAACATTGATATCTGTCTCAACATCGCTTTGTCTTTTAGACGTTAATGGCTCGAAAATTAAAGCAGAAAAAGAAGTTACACACAAAATATTAACAGAAAAGTTAAAAGAGTTTATATAACCCTCAGGTCAAAAATAACATGACAATAATTCTTGATTGTCGACTGTTGTATTTTTATCTCTTGTCTCGGACCTAATAACTCTATGTCAGTCCGAAAAAGGACATTAGAAATATTTACACATGACCACCGGCCACGTCCTCCCCTGCCACATAATGTGAAGTTATCGATCGGGATTAGCAATTTGAAAGATAACAGACGCTGATGTGAATAGGTTAAAAGGAAAGTGTAAAGGTGAAACGGTATAAAATGCGCACGCTGCCGCGTTAGCTGACAAGTAGGAAGTCTTTATGACTAACAATCAGATCTCGCTTTCTCTTCCCAAGGTCCTTAAAAACTTTTAAAACCGACACCGGGACACTCTACTCTATCAGATCTGATCTTCACTTGAAAGCAGTGTTAAATATTTTCCCTTTAATTTGTTATCTTTTCCATATATTATCATCTTAAATGTTTTCAGTCGACTCAAGGCACATATTTCTAACAGCATACAGTACTTTTGTTTATTGTAATCTCATGTTTCATTAATATATATATATATATATATATATATGTGAATAAGGAACAAAGAAAATAATAACAACGTTCAAAACAGTAATTTACAACAGCGCCTAATATAAAAAAAGCCTATGTATATTCATAATAAATTATAGTTTAGAACATGTATGAAATGTAATCTACTACAAAGTGTACATTTTGTTTCGGCATTGAAAGGAAAATCAGGTAGTTGTACATGCTTTAAACTATAATTTATAACCGATATACATATATAGAGACATGGTTTTCTAAGCACCGCATATGTGTAGCACAAGGCCGAAAATATGGAGTACCGAATGAGGATCGAACTCACTACTCATAGGTTCTAGCAAGACAAGCGTGCTAACCATTACACCACACCGAGGTATTCCAAGATAGATAAATAGATAGTTATTTCATTTTATTAAGTGTAATCATTTTTCTGTCAAAACAAAGTTTTGCCCACCTTCCAGATTTAAATATGTATGCAAATAGATTCAACCTTACTTGACAAATAATTTATCTGCATGTAACATAATGAAAGATAACTTCGGGAAAGTTTACTGACAATCGCATGTTCAGAATCACGCCATTAAATGTTGAAAATTAAAGAAAGATTGGTCTTGCGTAATTTCATTCACATAAATGAAATACATGAATATTTTAAGTTAAGCTTGGCTGAAAATGTAACTAAAATGGGTGCAGATTCTATGCCATTTATAAGAATGTAGTCATTTACGCCTCCGCAAATCAAACACTTTCTTTACAACACATTTTTGCCGCAAATTATACAGAAAATTGTAAAAGAAATTAAAATATCTTACTTCACTCTATTTGTTACTGTATCTAAATTAAGTTATTATATATTTCTCATGCCCTACAGCAATATATCAAATAAACTATTACATCAATTTATTCATTCTCTCTCTTTATTTATGTGTCTATCTATGTACAAACACACACACAAACACAAACACATATGTGTGTGCTTGTGTATGTGTGTATGGTGCGTTGGATGAATTGTCTAAATTACGCGAAAATGAAAATAATTCTGACATCTCATTTTAAAAGATACCAATGGTACAAATATATTTTTTAATACTATAGAGTAAATATATTCAATAAAATTGTCATTTGCATCAACCTCGATTTCGGAAACTTCTGTCATTCTTTTGGGCGATTTCCTTGCTTGTTAATATATTCTGCGATTCGGTTTAACTTTGGCCTTAGAATGAGTTTTGTTGCGCGCACGCTCAATAGCGTCCTATACTCAATGAAGGTGATTTCAGTCTGGGAAGTTAGGTGGTCAGTTGTAAGGGTAATGTGATTGCAGAAATTGTCTGACACCAATGACTGAGTTATTCGTCTTGTGAAGCTTGGCACAGAGTCCTAATAGCTGATAGTGGCTTTCAGCAAACACCTTCTTGACACAAGGCAGCACTATGATCTCAAGATATTTTATGAAGGCTTTCCTGTTGAGTCAGAGACCCGGTGAGTATATAACGAGAGGCATAATTTTGACATCACTAGTGATCACTCCAAACTCCATGATGTTGACTGGATATATCATCCAATTATTTCTGAATCCTCTGCAATGTCCGCGGACAAACATTCCGGATACTCTGAAATGTTCATTTTAGAGGTTTCCGGCGCGAATGCCAGACAGCACATTAAGCCGTGTTAAATTTCTAGCGGCGTGAATTGCATCGTGATGCTCATTTTCTAACAAACTGTGTGCAGTCATCAAAATCAAAACGGAACCAAAATGCAGAAAATTAACGATATAAGACGGCGGCAGTTTATTCATCAAATCCTGTGTTCTCTCTCTCTCTCTCTCTCTCTCTCTATCTATCTATATATATATATATATATATATATATATATACACACACACACACACACACACATATATATATATATATATATATTGTGGCAATTGTGACAGCTCTTAAAATAATTAAATATCTAGTGAATAAAATTTTTGAGTGTTATTATACTTTTAACTATTTATCCACACGGTGCGTGAAATATGATCTTCTAAATCTCAGTAGACCCTATTCTATCTATCTATCTATCTATCTATATATATATATATATATATATATATATATATATATCTGCAGTAAAGATGTACATTTCTACATTTCGTATATTCTTCGAAGAAACCATTGTTTTAAAAAGGTTTACTTAAGACGGATTAGCCCCACGGCTAATATGTCAATAAAATGCTTTATCTGTAACGTAATGAAAACAATAACTGATTGCTGTCACAAAATTCATAGTGGTGCTTCTAAAATGTCTCGTATCCACACAAACTAATTCCTTTAAGCGAATTGATTCTATTTATATTTATTCAGGAGGAGTTATCTCAGCAATAATGTATTTTTTTTTTTGGGGGGGGGGAAATATAATTCATCTGTTTCTTACAAATTTAGAGAATAGATATTTCTATTTTTGATTTACGGTGAATTGTATATTAAGAGAAAGTGTTATTTATAGAAAACAATCTAAGGAATATTAATGCTGATTTTCAAGACAGGAATTCAGTCATTTACTCCACACACATTCATATATATATATATATATATATAGTTGACATTGATTTCAACGCCCAAAGGCGAAATTTTAATGCCAAACGCAATCATACAGCCGCTCTATCCCTGATAATGAGCAATTTACTACAAAAAATGCCATAACTTAGGATTATAAGTTATCATATATATATATATATATATATATATATATATATATATATATATAAAGCAGATAGACATAACATCAGGTCATAAAACGGTGCCTAATACCATTCTGAGAGAGATGCGAAAATGCCAAACTCTGACACGGGCTAACGTGCACATATTAAATCATAAAATAAAGCCGACAGATATATCATGAAATCGTCAAACGGCGCCCGCTATCACTTTAAAAAATGAGGCGTAAAAGCCATATCCTACTGCCGCGCTCACTTATATAAACCATAAACACACGAACACACACAGACATACTCACTACACTTAACGACAGAAGTAGCAGTAAAAGAGGACCGTATGTTTAAAGGCAAGGTGACCAACGGATATGGACGGACGTGTAATCAAGATCTCCATGAGATTCTGATCTCAAAATATAAATGAATAATAAATAGGTAATACCCAACATTTTCATTAACTTCCTTTATTATACTAAACGCATTGTGATATCCTTTAAATACCTCCCCATACACCACACACACACACACACATATATATATATATATATATATATATAATAAAATTAGAAGATTGCTTACAAAAATTCAAGTGAATTATTTGTTCTGTCAAATCGTGAATTTCGTTCTGAAATGCTCACCAATCTAGCGAATTAAGAGAGCCATATTTTAAAAATTAGTATTGAAGCTTGTCTGTTAGAAAAGAGTATAAAAATATGATATGCTGGTAACTTCAATAGATTTATCAAACATCTGGATGAACTTAACGTTTAGACGCTAAAGTTATGAGTTTTCAAGAAAGATAAATCACTTGAATAGTTCTTGATTATATATATATATATATATATATATATATATATATATATGTCAGATTAAATAAATTGCAAACATTGTGTCGCTTATTTTCAATGAAATCCGTTCATACTCACGGAAAATCTTTCGTGAATTATAGTTGAAACATGTAAGAAATGAGCTGTAACTTTGACATATGATTGTATTCTTCATTTCTCAACGTTCCAAAGTACTTTCAATTTCCTTCTGAGATCATTTTCATGGGTGGGAGTTGTGGTAAAAAAAATATCCGCATGAACGGATTTTATTAAAATTAAGCAGACACAAAGTCTGCAATTTATTTCATCCGTCTTTTCTAAAAGAAAACTTGCTGCCTAAATAACAGAAATATATATATATATATATATATATATATATATATAATGATTTGTCTGAAATCAAAAAAGACTAACAAGTTTTTCATAATTTGGTATAATATATCTATATATATATACACACCGTACTGATGAGCTGTGATACAGCGAAACAGATCTGTCTGCGGATATATATATATATGTAATTATTATTTTTGTAACTTTTTCTTTTAATTGTCAGGTAGGTTTATGCCCTTCACACGTAAAATATCCAAGGGGAACCGAAAAATGTATGCAGACAGAATTGAACACACGATTCTGCATCATAATCGGTTTATCTAAAAAAGATAAACTTTTTAGTCCAAGACCCCTATTTTAGCTATCATTTTTTAAAAGTAGTTGCTTAATCCTTGATATAGTTGTTCGTTTGGATGTAACAACTGTTGAAATGATATATTCATAAACAAGGTGCCAGTCAAGACTACAGATCACTTGTTATTTAATTTATAAATATATGGTAGAAAAATGACAGTTACTAAGGTTTCCTTGGTGTATTATTTCAACAATCTCGGTTGAAAGATGAACTCCAACAGCCGATACTATTATTCTCGCCAATAACAACGCTTCTCGTCGATTCTCGCAAATTATCTTTATGGAATAACAATAAAATCTAATTATCAAAAATTGTTATAAATAATAAAAGTAATTGTAATTTAAAACCTGAATACATGCATTTGAAATAATTTATATAAAGAGAGTGAAATTGGTCACAGATTTTATATATAGATATATGCGTGTTTGTGTGATCAAAGTTCGTCGCCTTATGTAAACATGTATTTCAAGCATATCCATCATAGTAATTAACCCTTTCACTCTCTCTCGGTGACTGAGCTAGTTTAATAAATATATACGACATGATACCGACCAACACGTTATGACACGACCCTCGAACACTAACGAAATGCGCGATACATGAGTATCAACATATAAAAAAAATTAATAATGGGAAACTTTTGATTAAATTCTGTTCAAAAACCAGAAAAATAATTCTAAAATTCAATAATAAAAATAAAGTAATCTTAATCAAAGAATTCTCACTTGACATCAAACAAGCTCACACACACACACACACACACACACTTATATATATATATATATATATATATATATATATATATATATATATAACGAATTATCAGTTTAGGTTTTAATAAGCTCCTCACAGGCCAGATGTCAGGACAAGAACACAAAAACTAGCGCATGCGTATAAAATTAAAGATGCAATGATTTCATTTGAAACTTTACTAATGGCCAGCGTGTTTAGTTTATTCACTTTTAATACACTGCAATGCCCATTACCGAATGATAATAAGCTAAAAAATAAAAGTAAAAACAGACGTAATCGAGGGCGTAAAAACAAATTAACCCGTGGACATCACACAGGTTAATATTGTTGCTATAAATCTTAACTGCTGTCATTAACTATAGAGAATAATGTCCGGTTGATCAAAGACATTTCATTAACCATCATAACTTTGCTTAATGACCCTTACTTCCTTGATGGACGCAGCCAATGGAGTCGCTTAGCTGACAAAATCCTAATTAATGAGAGAAGGAGAGATTGGTTTGGCTTAAACGAATTACTCCCTTTCTCTTAATATCTTTCTTGATAGGATAATACCTTATGAAGTGGCGAAACGTTAGTCTTTTCGTAATATAGTATCATTTATTTTAAATTGGATTTAAGCTTTTGGATATATTTTTACAATTTTGTGACATTACGATTTTCTGTAGTAGAAACATTTTTTTTTCACTGACGTAATAGAAATTTATTGTATACTTTTAAGCAATACTTACATTATTATCGTATTCGGTAATGTAAAAAATAATTTTGAAACGAGCAAATCTTGTTTCTCTCGATGTATATTTTCTTTTATATCAAGATTTTGCTATATGCAATATATTTCTCAAGCTTGATGTTAATTCACAAGTAAATTCTTAACTCACATAAGTCACTTTTTCGCCCATTTTGAGAACGTTCGGTATTAATGGAATGAAATAAGAACCTATAATTAACCTATAATTAATATGGAATGTTTTATAAACATATAATTTGTACAGTTATTTTTATTTAGCAACACATTATTAATACTAGATATTTATTTTAATGGTTAAAAATAATACTGAATTTTACAATTGGGATTATGTGATTATCCACTAAAACGTTGCATTTTTTAATTCAGTTTTGGTATTTTTTAATTTTGGTTTTGGAATTACTTAACATCTTCGACCCCCATCTCTCTCTATCTCTCTCTCTTTCTGTATCTCTTTGTATATATATTTTAAACCTTTCTCGTTTTCTAATCAGTTTATTGATGTTATGATGAAATTCATCAAGGAGGGCACCGTAGTTTTTTTTTTTACCAAATTGTTTTCGATCAACTCTGCGATCATCCTCCGGGGTAAATTACAAAGAAAATCTTATTGTAATTGTGATCCTTGTCGTAGTGTTTTATTTTAAATTCACGTAAACATTATTCATTATTCAATGAAAGTTTTGTAAGAAGATATACTGCTTATATATATATATATATATATATATATATAAACGTGTGAGAGGTCTTGAGCGTTTAGTTTAAAGTATTTATTTATTGTTACATAAAGGTATTATACATATTATGATATTTTAAGTGTCCATAATGTTATTTGTGACGCTACACGTGTTTCGAGTCTAAGATTGACTCTCTTCACGCGAATAAATTTGGAACTTTACATATCGAGTTCCTTTTGTTTCTGAGGGCCAAGTTCTTGTTTATATATAGTTAAGTAGAAAATTAAAACAATTAATTTGCCTGAAGAGAGTCAATCTTAAACTCGAAACACCTGTAGCCGCACAAATACCATTATGGACACTTAATATATAATAATGTGTATAATATCTTCATACAACAATAAATATATACTTTAAACTAAACGTTCACGGCCACACACACTTTTTATCCTATACCAATTTCTCTCGTTGGAACAACCCTATTTTTTTCAAATATATAACCATCATATCTTCATTCAAACATATTTCATCAAATAGTAAAATATGTTTAGTGTCTTAAAAGAACACAACAAGGACCATAAATAAAATAAGTTTGATAAATACGGGGTGATATCTATTTGCTAGAAAGTTGTTTTCCTTTATATATTGGCCTTGTATTTCAATATGGTGGATTACTTTTTATTTATATTTTGCTATCTAAAGATATGGGCGCTTACTCGTCGAAATAAATAATTTATGATCGCTTTAGATATGTGTTGAGTATTCTTTTATATATTTTTTTATTTTTATTTATATATATATATATATATATATATATATATAAGCTTAGAAGGAAATCAATAAATAATTATCCAAATGTTGGAGAATATTTGTCTTTATTTTCAACTGAAATTAAAGCAAAAATACGACGTTTAGAACGACTCATGATTAACCATAATAGACATTCATTGTTTCTTATATTTAACAGCATATGCTTAGAAAAAAAAAATAAATATATATAATTCATTTGTTTGAACATTACATATATATATTTGTTTGTGTGTGTACTGACAAAGCATATAAACATATTTTCTTTTTATCTCAGTTCAGTGATGAAACATGTGATACCTATTATTTCTAAACAATTTTTTCCATTGTTTTTAATTACGAGCCACATGTTTCGATTCTGATTAATTACTAAGCACATGTTAATGTCTAAGCTACATTGCCTTCACCATTCCTTTGGCTTCCCCGCGGCGACAATTATTTCAAAATAAATGAATCACAGAAATATTCATTTTCATATAATCCTCATTCATATGACGTTACTTCCCTTTCATTAGATGTAATCTCATGTGATCTTTATTCTAAATATATTCAAGCACAATCGACTTCTTAATATCTTCACCGCTTATAAATTATAGTTGATATTCCAATCTAGTTTCTGCTATCGGCTATTTTCTTCTGTATATATTGCAACATACAGGGATATTTCACATATGCTTGTTCCAAATTATTTTAGATGGGGACCAAATTCTGTTTAAAATAAGGTAAAATCACATCGCGTCAGGTTATATATCATCTGAATCAATATATCTACTGTCAGGTTAAGATGTGAATTTTGTTAATATTTTTAAACTTAAAGTATATAGTTTGTTTAAAAGCAGATTAATTATATTTTTAATCAGTTAAAAATTACTCAAATATGCTTTTTCTTCCAACTTCTATCACCTACACGTTAAATCTACACCTTCCACCATTAGATCATTCTTAGTGTCGTAAGAGCGCTAGATATACAACAGTGTTTTTTTGTGAATTCTGAGGTTTCCTTCTTCTCAACTAGTGTGCGCTCAATGGAAGAGCTGAAAGAATAAGGATTAATGCTTTTGAAACGTGTGCAAAAGACAATTTAGCGAGAATTGAATACAGCGCACCGAAAATATTTTACAGCAAAGCAATTATGAGAGAAATAAAAACTTTACTAGGATTTGTCATTGGCGGTCATAATCTGATAGCAGATAAGGAAAGGAAATGCAGGACCTTCTACTGAAGTTAACAAAAGAAAGTGAAAAGAAAGAGTTGGGCATAAACCTCAAGAAAACTGAATGCATGGTCATCAGCAAAAACAGGAGTCCAATATGCCAACTGCAAATTAGAGAATCTAAAATAAAACAAGTAAAAATATTAAAATACTTGAGAATGTTTTGACAGAGGATGGAAAATGTGACACGGAAATCCGAAGACGCATTGCCATGGTTAAAGACGCATTTAATAAGCTAGACTGAGTTTTGAAAACAGGAAAATCTCATTAGAAACAAAAAAAAGAGTGCTGGATTGCTATGTGATATCTGTCCTTCTGTATGGAAGTGAATGCTGGAAGATCTCATCAAAGATGGAGATGTTTGAAGCAGCAGAAATGTCGTTTTACAAAATAATTCTAATGATACCATGAACAGAGCACATGTGAAACAATGAGGTTCCTGCGACACGTAATGAGAAAGAAAGGCCTAGAGAACTTGATACTCACAGGTGTGATAAATGGAAGAATAGATAGGGGTAAGCAGCGTGAGACGTACTTGTTTGGTCTGAACAAATGCTTGATGGAGCGGGGCTTAGAAGAGAGACCAAGAGAAAAATTACTGAGAGCGACAAGAGACAAAGCCATGTGGAAGTCTATGATCACCTACGTCCTGAAGGGACACGGCACATGAAGAAGAAGACTACCTGTACACTATCCACGTATCTTTAGGCTAAAGCATAAAATACTCGGCAGATTTTATCCCGGTTGATTTTTAAAACTCGTTATTTTTCACAGAGGTTTAAAATTCTTGTGTACTTAGGCAAATAAATAAATAAATATAATCAGTGTACAGTTTCGAGAAACCCCTGTCTCACTGAAGCAGAAGTTAATCTAATGGGTATTAAATACCAGTGAATAAATTATATTCTGTTGAAGCTCTATGATTGCCTCAGCTGAAGCGTAGTGATAACACAATACAAAATACGAAGATTATTGAGCGCTTTTCGTGTATGGTTTTATTGCTTTGGTTCTCTTTGTTTAAACTGATTCGATACGTTTGATTGCAGATAAGACCAGTAGAAAAAAGAGATTAATATACACACGGGGATCCAAAGAAGAGTTCCTTCCTATATCACGGGAAGCTCAAGAAATATTAGAGGATCCTGAGAATGTGGGGATTTTATAAGGTATGCTAAAGAAAAACACCAGAGTACAAAAAACATTTTTCATCGCTGGTTATTTGCTAGTTCTGCTGCTAATAAATGCGGCTTACCGTGCTTTCTGTGGATATGCGTTGCGGTGCAGTGGCTATCGATTCGGAACCACAAATCTGGATGCCGAGTTCGATTTCCAGTTTAATTCCTTACATTGACTTACGCGCAAATACCCTTGAGAAATGTATTAATCCGTCTCTTCTCTCCAGTTATGGGTTAAATAATAGGCCAGATTGGTTTCTAAAGCCTTGGCTGGCAACCAGTATACCGTAGAAAGCAATAACAACCTACTGCGGGATAGAGACATGAATGACCAAAGCGTGTAACACGTATGGTACTTAACTGACTGACCGTGTTTTCTAGGCACTCTTTTCTCTAGAATCTATCATACACCATTATAAGTCTGTCATTTTTACGTTCATTGAATACTTCTGTAACATTTTCTGTTTTAATTCTGCAATATGACTTGAAATTCTTGTGAAAAATGTAAAGAATGTGCAATGTCATTATTTCTGACCCGACATCTAGAATTCAAGTCAGCCACATTTTAGCCAATGCTACGTAATCCGCCATTAACTCTAAATATTTTTACGGTAATTGTTCTGACGAGATTGCTTCTTTGGCGCCTCAACTTTGCAAGTTTAAGCGCATTACTAGCTTGGCTGTTAGGTTCCCTCATTTTACTTTTGAAAATTGGTACGCTTAAGCTGAGTGGTTAGAATTGCTGACGATTGAAACTTTATCATATTATTAAAGCAAGCTGTTTTGGCAAATTGACTGCTTATATTTTCTAAATGTTATCAATTATTCTAGTATAATTCTTTCCTTTATTATGCATCATTTTCTTTTTGGACACAGACGATCATAGCCCTCCACATCTTCCTGTTCCTTGTAGTTCTTAATAACTTTTGTATTGTTAAATCTTCTAAATCCTTCTCTGTCATCCATTTGCTTAATCCCATCAGATATGTCACACGGTGTTTCCCCTGCTCCTTTTTCTCTCTATACTCCTTGATAGTATCATATTCTCCAAGCTCTTCTTCCTTATTATTGTCCTAGAAATTTCAGCTGTATCTTCCTAATATTAAGAAGAAGTTTTCTTTTTGTTTCCATTCTCTCCAAAACCTCGTCGTTGCTCATATGTTCGGTCAATGGAACTCTCAGCAGCTTTCTACAAACAACCACACTTCTGTTGGCTCGAGTATTTCTTTCTTCTTTCCACCATGCAGGAGGAAAGATATCACGCAACTACTCAGTATTTCTCTTTTTCCAATGAAATATCCCTGTTCTCAATACTTAGCTTTTGAAATGCGTCCTTAGCCTTCCTAATACGCCTTTGGAACTCAATGTTCTCTGTTAAAACACTTACCACGTATTGAAATGTCTATAGCTGCTTGAGTTTACTCTCTCCTATCTGTAATTGGCATTTTGGGCTCTTCTTTTTTCGATGAACATGCATTCAGTCTTTTTATAGTTCCTTCTGGCTTTTCTTCACTACATTCTGCATGATTTTTGTAGTCTCGTTTCCGTATTTGCTATCTACTCCATTGCAAGGAGTCTTATTCCAACATTTTTGTTTCGATAATGTGTAGTGACTCCGACAGACACTAAATAGGTCGAGATTCGATCCCGGCCACAAGCAAATGGATGTGTCTAGCCACACTGGTGAGCTGTGATACAGCGAAACAGGCTTGTATGTGGATAACAAATATATATATATATTGGATGTGCGTTGTGATGCAGTGGATATCGGCTCGAAAGGAGAATACGAGGAGCCGAGTTCAAATTCCAGTTGAATTGATTGCATTCACTTACGCGCAAATACCCTTGGGAAAGGTATTAATCTGTCTCTTCCTTCCAGTTATGGGTTAAATAACAGGACAGATTGGGTTCTATAGCCTTGGCTGGCAACCAATCTATCGTAGAAAGCAATGACAACCTACTGCGGAATAATCTTCTGCCCAGTCAGTCATGTCTCTTTCAAGCGTGTTTCACTTAACTGACTGAATGTGAAAAGATAACAGCGTGGTTAGATCATTATGGTTTACAATAGTTACACACTTTTCTTTTCTTTTGTTCAGCTTTTGGAAATAAGGATTTTGTTTTGTTCTTCATTAGACTTTCGATTTGCAGCCGGATTATTTATATTCACGCGCAAATAAATATATGCAAGGCATTCTTCTATCTCTTTTTCCTCCAATTATAGGTTAAATAGCAGGAGAGAATGTGACCTATAATCTTGGTTGTTAAGCAGCCTATCGCAGAAAGAAACGGCTGCCTACTGAGGGAAATCTTCTGAAGGGTTAGTTATCATGAAAAATTATGGTAATTAACTTTTGTTTGTTTTGTTTGCTGTAGCACCAGTCTGTATGGTCTAATACAAAATTAACTTCGTTAAATTCTAAAAGATTCGTTCACTTCAGACTAAGTGCCATCACTAATGTGTTGAAAAAATAGCATAGTGTGAAGAAAGAAACGACCAAAACCACATTAAAACAAATTTTCCCGTCATGATATTTATGCTGTTATTAAGAGGAAAGATCATAGCAATTTCCCATTATCATTTAATTTCGTTTTTACCGCTTCTAAGACTTTACAAATTTTGATAAAAAAAATTGTGAGGGTTTTAGCCAGCAGGTAACCAAATTGTTACCAGAATTCACAATGAATAATGTAATAGTATGCAACACATGTTGTTTCCGATGAAAAAAAAAACACATTAATTTGAAATTTATTGCAAAAATCAAATAATTGTTGGATTTTAATGAAAATTTCAGAATTATATACAAATAAATTAAATTATTTTGGCAATTATAATATTTCGAAAATTTTGGTAAAATATATTTTTTAAACCTTTTACTCCACCTAAACCTAAATTCATGAAATTAAAAGAAATTAAATCTTGTAACGAAAGTTTATTTTATTAGTTAAACGCAGGACTTTCTTGAGGAATGTAAATCATCATATTTTTTCTCGAAGTTGACCGTTTGTTCAAAAGTCTGTTCTAAATATTTAAATAAAAATGCAATAAAACTATAAGATTATTGAATTAGATAAGCTTTTAGTTGCTTTAAAATATATATATATATATATATATATATATATATATATATATATATATATATTAGATATTAAGGACATTATAGTCTGAAGAAAAAAATTGCTAAATAATGACTTTTTACAAGAAATGTTTTTATTTTTTCTCTTTTTCAATTGTAATAATTTATAAAAGTTCAACAATATTCTGAAAATTCTTCAAAGCCTTGTTGCGGTTATGTTATTGTTATTAAGTGAAGAATATATGTATTGATCAAAAATTGAAATGATTTCTACTTACAAATTTTCGAGCCAAAAGATTTTAAAATTATAATATATTATATTCTATTTTATTTATTTATTTATTTATTGTGTATGTAAAGGGAGCATATTTTAAGCATAGTATTTTCTGTGTTACATCAAAAAGGTCACGTGTTTACTGGAAAAATTGGGACACTTATGTCAATACTGGTCAACCACACTTAGCATATGACTACATCTGGCTGCCATCAACCACTTCGTACCTCCGTGATTAAGAAATACTTTTATTCGAAATTTCATGTAAAAACGAAGTATTACTAGTGTAATTCAGATTAATTTAACTTTCAGTTTGCTAATTTTCCGAAAATGACGTGTCACATATGTATCCCATTTATGCAAAATGTTTAAAACTAGAATTAACTTTTGTTTACTAACTTATGAAATTTTCAAAACAGGCAAAAATCTTAACTTTTGAAAACTCTAAAAATGTTGAGATTCCAGTCAATATAATTTCTATTAGAAATTACACCAGTAGATTTTGTCTACTGGAAATAGTAAATTTACTCGTTTAGCTTTCAAATAAAGCTAAAATCAAAGCTTTTATTTGACAAAATTCATTTTAAAATTTAGGTATCGCGAATTATCATAAAAAAGATGTAACTACATAGAACTATTTTTATTATTCGATATAAGAAAATAAGTGCATATAGATAATAATTTGAACAACAATGAACACCTTGGACGCCAAGCATAACACCCTATGTAATGAAACTTTCATTTTTAAGAAAATTGATGATAAACTGGTCGAAAACCTGCTCAAATATAAATCCATGTATGAATAAGGGTCTACAAATGAAAAGTTTGAAATAAATTAACCTAGCAGATATTAAACATCTGTTATCTACGTTTTTTTAATTTTTTATTGAAACCAAGTAGCGCTTATGATATATTAGTTCCGTGTTTTCAAATGGGCAAAACGCAATAGACAGTTATTAGTGCGATATTAGCAGAACGTAATGGTCGTGCGAATTAACTAAGGAACTAACGAAGAGCGGAACAAGAAGATTTATAATATTGATAATTTAGCTTTGTACCATATTCTGATAATACCTACAGCATATCGGATCAGTTATTTAAGCAGAAATATGAGAAAGATGATAATATGTGATAGTCGAGGACTGCAGATTTTCTTTGCTGTTTTGACTCATCTTGGTGACTCCAGACTAGCTCGATTTTTGCTTCTTCTTTTTGTCTTAAAAACTTCTAAAATATCTCGACAGATACTTTTTTTTTTTTTGGTGTTGATCATAAAATTTTTCTTCTTGTCGTCGCCCATTCAATTTTCCGAAAATTATTTCTCTTTTGCATCTGCTTTGAGCTTATTTCATTTTCTGAAATTTAAACTATTTTTTTTTTTCGACTTCCACCATCTTTTTTTTTAGACTTTTCTGGCTTCAAAAATCATTCTCATCATTTACAGTGATTTTTATTTATCTTTTTCTTTACTGTTATACTTTTGTTTGTTTTACATGGTCACTTTATATTTTACATTTATTCTTTCCCTTTGTTTCTCTTCAAAACTTCATTAGATTTTTCTGTTTTATTGTCTCGAAATTTGATCGTCTAAAGCTGATTAAAATTATTCTGGTGCCAGGAATTAAAATCAAGATGGATCTGTGTTTTATTCAGTATCAAATGTCATTATCCTTATCTGTCGTCGTGCTACGATGTTTGACATCTTAACACGATATATCCTATCCGGTTAAGTAAATATTACAACCCACAATCTTTATATCTATTCATTTAAGGAACATTATTTAAGAAAATACTGCTGAAATAGCATATTTAGTAATTTTTAATACTCTATGTGGCTAAATGTTTTGCATCTTTGCAAAGTTTGCAATGAAGAATAAATACCTTTCCAACAATAAAACAGAAGTAATTTAAAGAATATTTAGTGATGAAAAGTTAATGACAATAAATCGAATCTGATATCGATCAGAAATAATATGAAACATTTCTCGATTCATCATCAGCAATATCAGTTATGTATTTTATAAACAATTATTAAACATAACATTTTGTTTTATTCTTTAAACTTCTGCTTATTTTAATATTTCACCAGTACACAGTTGTATTAAAAAGTGTTCAATACATTCATTTTGTAGAGTTTTAAATATTTTCATTTGGAATTAGTCATTTTTGCAACCTAGGTTTAAACCTTTCGATATCTTTAGGCGATTTACAATTACTTATTTTTCCATTTTTCAAAAGCACGAATAAACGCGTGACTGGAAATTTCAAACAACAGAATTTTTCAAAATTAGTGAGGAATTATTCAAGGATCTTACAAAACTTTCATCAATGTTTGCAGGATCCTAATACGTATTTATATATATAATATTTTTGTAGATTAAGTAGATTTAAACCGGTATCAGCTCTGTAGACGAAATCTATATTAAGCTGTCCGTTAGAAATAATTTAATATTTGACCTAATATTAGTAGGATCCATCGGGATTATTTACCAATCTTCTACTGGATTGATTTCTGATGCTATATATATATATATATATATATATATATATATATATATATATAATTCGAGACAATATACATATATCATTCAATTGATCATGTTTGAATGAAGATACTTCCCGCTTGTGGAATTCCCTTCCGTTTACTTGCTTCCCCGATAGCTGAAATCTCCAACAATTTAAATGTAAAGACAATAGTCATCTGCTATCGCAGTAACTTGCATCCTCACTCTGATGTTCTTTTATCCGTCCACTTTACTCTCTTCGGTATTCTCATCCATCTCTTGCCCACTTCCCGAGTCCCCCAATAACCAGACACCCTTTCTTATAACTTTTCTCCTATGTAACACCCTGCGCACCAGTGGCAATAAACTGCTTTGCTTGGAGTGATATGATTAAAAACTGCATAAATATACATTCTCAGGCAGAAACACTGTGTGTGTGAGCATATTTAGGCAGAATATGTCCATTCATACGTGTTTTATTGGTACACACACACACACACACACACACATATATATATATGTCCGCAGACAGATCTGTTTCGCCGTATCACAGCTCATCAGTACGGTTAGATATCCGATTGCTTTTACCCAGGATTGAAAACCAACCAAATTGGCGTCAGTTGGCGATTCTACCTCTGGGCTATGGGCGATCGGTAGAAGATGGCAGACTTTTAGCGTGCCATATATATATATATATATATATATATATATATATATATAACAGACAATGAATGTCTATTATGTTTACTCATCAGCCGTTCTAAAAATTGTATTTTGGCTTTAATTTCAGGTGAAGATAAAAACAAAAATTCTCAAAGAGGTTAAAATGACGTTAACATAAAAACAACCACCATCAAAGATGTTTTTTTTTTATCTTGTGTTGACATAATACTTTGCTAAGCAACGATAACAGTTAGCAAGTAGCGGACGCAGTTCGTAAATTTGTAATGCGGTTCTCTGACGTCACACTGCGTGAGAGCTGGAAATGTTAACAGAACTATATATTTAAATGCAATGTAATGTGTTATGACCAAATTTAAATGTGATTTTATTAAGTGTGGGTTGTTTGGATTTGATGTAGATGGCTTCTAATTTCTGAATATAAATATGTATTGTATGTATATTGCATCTACATATTTCATGTTGATGATTTCCAGTTGTAGATTTTATATTTGTTATAACGTTGGCTTTGTATTTTACCACTGTTGATGACCTGAAAAAGGTAGAAATTTTGGGGGTTAAAAAACAAACTATAGCGCCTTTCTTAATGAATTTCGTCTTAGTCTCAAGAATGTTTGCCCTTGTGAAATAATTATAAATCATCTTAAACTGCTCTTTTAGTCGAGTTTGTACGAATCTTCAATTAGTGTGAATTCATTTTTTTTTATTTCATAGCGAATATTGCAAACACAATGCTGCAACAAGATGAGAAAATATAAAGTCAACAGGGAAAAGAATTTTATTTTTTATTGAATTTTCCTGACGTCAGAACAGGGTAGAAGTTTAAAACCCACAATTGTTATAGCTAAAGAACAAAGCGAATAAATTTAAAAGCTATCGTTAAGTACAAACTGAAGATTTTCAGAGTGTAAAAGGATGAATGAATCGCTGCAATGCATGTATCCTTCCGAAATCATACATCATATTTGATTATCTTTGCCGATGAATGCACGAGGAGTTTAACCTTCTCGCTAATAACCCATAATTTTCCTTTTGCTTTGTCGCTGATAACAGATGAACAACCGATTAGCAAAATAAACGTACACACAAAGTATATGGGTTACACTGAATTCGTCGATATAGAAATTATATTCACCCATTTAAATTCATCGTCGATGGCGGAAAACTTACATTAAGACCAATTTGTAAAGTTTAATGCAGTTATGTAGCATGTAATTCGTATCATCCGTGAGCATAATGATGTATATGATAAGGTGCCTTCCAGGTGTTGCTTTACATTGAACATACCGCGTATTAAACAGCCCCTTATTACGCTCATTTACGTAATTCGACAGGGTAAAACGGCCTAATTGCATAAAGAGATGAATAATTGTTTCAGTGTGTTGACGAAGATTTTGATAATATTCGGATTAAAATAGAATTAAAATTTTCCGATGGTACTTGAATAAGGTAGACTGGGCGCAAACCGTGATTTAAAATATACTAGTAGTATAACCCGGCGTTGCTCGGGTTTAATGAAAGCTTTAAAAGTAATCCATGGTCTTGGAGCTCAGACTCATGAACGTTGGCACGAAAGACTAAAAAGAAATATTTGTTTTCAGCCAAAGCCAAACTGTAGATTGAAAGAAAAATGAATGGATGAAAATCAAATTTTGATTTCCGGTATCGATGTCAAATAAGTTTTCCGTCGCAAACTGAATTTTGAAGGTTAAATAATTTCTCTGAGTAAACTGTATTATGGCTGAGACTAAGAACTACAATTATACCAACTTACAGCAAAACCCGAAGTAAAAATCAAAATAAAAGGACTGAAAACTTGATTTTGATCAGCCCCGATAGTATATTGGAGTATCGATTTCCAGTACCAGAGTCAAATAAGTGATCCACAGATAAACTAACCTAAGTAAATCTATGAAAACTTATCGTACCTATCGGGAGTAAATTGGAGAAAATGAGCCATGATGATGGCTGAATATCGGTTTGTGATAAAATTCGATAGAATATCGGAAGTATCGATTTCCGATATCGAGGAAAATGTTTCGTCTGAGACCTACTAGTGTTTGAGACTGAAAACTACAATTTTACCAAGTTAGAGCAAATTCTGCAGCAAGAACCACGATAAAAGTCTGAATTCCTGATCTTGATTAGACCAGATCGGATATCGGCTTATCTATATTGGGGGGAAATCGCAAAAAATAAGTAGCCTAAAAAATGTTTGTGTGAACGGTGTTGAATTTCTTTAAAGGACATACATACATACACACACACACAACACACACATTTTGCTTTTATATATATATATATATATATATATATATATATATATATAATAGATAGATAGATAGAATTGTACCACAATGGCGTCACATCACCCGGTTTATTCACTTTTTACAGCATGCCAATATTATTAGAACTAGAAATCCTACTAAGATTTATAACTGGTTGTTAGAAACTTAACATAAAGTATACGTAGGATATTTGTTGTTGGCAGATTCTGAAGGACATATCAGGAAAGAAGGGGAATAAAGCACTAACAATCAATTCCAAGAAGAGAGATTTTACCTTTGAGGAAGAATAAGTCAAAGAATTGAATTACGAATTGGAAATAGCAAAATCTGGTAAGTACGGAAACTTAAAATCTGGTATATAATGACACAGAGAGTCAAGAGGTGTTGTGGAATAGGAAAATATACATTTCACAAGATAATTAACATATTAAACAAAATATAATTTTATTACAAAGAAAAAATGATTACTGAAAATCTGTGTAATAATAGTTATTCTACATGAGACTGAAAACTAAACAATTAGGGGACTTAAAACAAATCAATAACAACCACATAATGCAAGAGTTTTTATAGTGATAAAAACAGAACAACAATAAAAGAACAGGATTAAAGTTGCGTCTACATTTTTAAAGATCGTATTTGACAAGAAAGCAAGATGGAAGATGTGAGGAAGAAGGAATTACTAGCACACAAACCCATCAAACAAATTCTGATTAATAGAGTGCGCAGAAGAATTAAACCGGAAATAAGACATCATTAGTGCGGTTTTGTGAAGGACACTGAAACAAGGAACGCGATATCTATGCTTTGAATGCTACCAGAAAGAGCAATAGAAATTCCTGTACCTGTGTTTCATCTACTATTCAAAAACATTCAACAAAGTATGGCAAAAGGCCTGATAGAAACGCTCGGAAACCTTGAGTTTTTCAAGAGAGGCCTTACAGTAATCAAGAAATTGTACTGTCGGCAACCATCCTGCATACGGATAGAAAACGAGTTCAACAGATATACAAGGATAGAAAAGAGTGCAGGACAAGAATGTGCATTCTCATTAGATCACTTCAACTTATTAGAAGTCATGCCATGATTCGTCATTGGCGGCCGCAATCTGATCAATATTAGATACTCACATGATACAGTGCTGATAGCATATAGAGAAAAGTAACTAAAAGGCCTCCTACAAGAACGAGTTAAAGAAAACTGAATGCATGGAGTCATCAGTAACAGGTGGAACCTAAGATGCCATTTACAAGTTGGTGATACTAAAATCAAACAGGTGCACAATTCTAAGTACATGAGAAGTGTTCTAACAGAAGACGGAAAGTGCAATGCGGAAATCCGAAGGTGTATGGGTATGGCCAAGTATGCATTCCAGAAGCTGAGTAGATTATGAGAAAGAAAAATTCCGATGGAAACAAGGAAGAGAGGATTTTTATGTGATATCTCTTCTATAATATGGTAGCATATAAGTTCATCAAAGTTAAAGAAAAACATGAAGCAACAGAAAAATGGTTCTAGAGAATGATGCTGAGGATACTATGGACATAACAGTTGAGCAACAACGAAGTTTTGGAGAGGATGGAAACATGAAGGAAACTGATACTTATCATCAGGAAATGACATTTGAAACCTTTGAGACATGTAATGAAGAAGTGGATCTGCGTTGTGGCGCAGTGGATATCGGCTTGGAACGAGAAATCGGAGAGGCGAGTTCGAATTCCAGTTGAATCCATTGCATTTCACTTACGCGCAAATACCATTGGGAAAGGTAATAATCCGTCTCTTCCCTCCAGTTATTGGGTAAATAGCAGGACACTTTGGGTTCTATAGCCTTGGTTGGCAACCAATCTACAGCAGAAAGCAACGGCAACCTACTGCGGGATAGTCTTCTGCCCAGTCAGTCATGTCTCTTTCGAGACATGATCGCCCAAGCGTGTTTCAGGTATGGCACTTAACTGACTGAATGAAGAAGGGCTTGGAAAACTTGATACTCATGGGACGGGTAGAGGAGAAGAGGGACAAGAGGAAGCAATGTCTGAAATGCTTGATGAACTTGAGCAGATGAATGGTAGAAGTGTATTGTTTGGGATAACAGGAAAAGGAGTATAAGAGTGACACTGTATAGGGTAGATTCCTCCAATATTTCGGCATAAATTTTCGATACATAAGTTTAAAATGAAACTTATCAAATGAAAAGAAATTCTTGAAGCTTTCATTTTAGATTTAATTAAAAGTTTATTAAATTTTTTATTTCCATTAAGTAAAAATTTCTGATCTATTTCAGAGAGAAATTATATAGATTGGAATGTCACATTTAATATTGATTACTTAAAATTTTTTTCAAAGCGGCCGTTTTCTTAATTTAAAAAAAATTGTAAACAAACAAAAAATTCATCGATTTTTAAAATATTTCAATATATGTGTAACACTTTATTTTAGTAAAATTAGAAAATCGAAAATGAAATTAATCTGATTTTAAAGAAATACCATTAACTTAGAGCAGAAAAAGTAGTATACAAACAAATATTAACGATTAGTCGTGTTCATCGAACGTTTGACGGACTGTTGTATGACGTAGTGATGACAGCTGCTATGCCATAAATAACAATTTCCATAAATCTTATCGAAGGGACAAAGCTGTTAAATTTCGTAACTATTTCATAATAATGGCAATTCTAGTTAGCCGTACCTAAAAATAAAGAACGTATTAAGTAAATAAAAATTATTGTAAAATATATGGCATCCTTACGTTTAATAATCTTTGCAATTTTGGACTCGCAAATTTCTTTTCCACTTAATTATTATATTACATGTAAGGAAAATCTTAATAGAGAATTTTACACGATTTTTAACTATTATAAATTATTATAATTAAAATGTAAAAAATTGAAAAAATCTTGAAAAAATTTATTATTCATCAATAAAATTTGATTTCTTCAGACAATAATATGTTTAATATTACTTATTTACAACAGCAATAAAAGTTTTTCTAATTAATGTTATTGGATTCATTATTTTTCATTTCAGAGCAGATTTTTATTCAGATAGCACGAATTTGATAAAAAAAGTAGGCGATTTACAATCTCCAAAGACTCCTAATTTTAATAAAAAGTATTGATGGAAAAAAGGTTCTGTGCAAAATTTCATTAAATTAAGTAAGTGGAGGGGGTAACATAATTTTTAAAAAAATTACAAAAATTTTCTAAAAATACATTTAAAAAATAATTTAATTCCTTTGTGAATAAGTTCTAAAAATTTCATTAAAATCGGACAATTATTTGATTTGTACAAGGATTTTAAATGTTTTCAACGGAAAAAGCACACAAAATCAATATCAAAAGATGACGATGACGTAAACAAGATTTTAACCAGAAATTTTGAACGTGTTATAAAGGATTAAAACATTTTTAAAAAATAATTAAAAAATCATTTGATCTTTCCTCGTAATAATAATATAAACATTTTGATAGAAAAAAATTCGTTTTTATTAAGTTTGGGACCTTTTTTATTCATTTTTAGCGATTTTTATTTAAGGTAACTAGTATAGAGAGATGTGGAAGTCCATGACCGCCTACCCCCTGAAGAGACACGTCACATAAAAGAAGAACTTACTTTTACACATATCATTTTTAAAATTGCTCTTACGAGATCTAGCTCACAATCTAGTACAGCTTTTACATTAATTCTCACTAAACGGAATATATAACCAGCGAGAAAATTTAGTGGAAACCTAAAACGAAAAGCTCACTCATATTCAGAATCAGTAAGATACGATTGAAATATCTTTAAAAGAAATGCTTAGAAAATCTGACACTAACGAACATATTGAAGAGAAGAGAGGCAGAGAGAAATGGCAGTTATTATAACAAACTATCTTTAGTAAATGGATGACAGAACAGAGATTTGATTGCGGTGGTGGGGGACAGAACAAAAAGGTAAAATAGGAGAGGAACTTTTAAAAATGTGTTCGTCTACGTATGAACGATTACATCACTAAGACTAAGAAGAATATGGTGTGTCATTTTCTCATCATTATTCAGAATTTGATTTCATATTCAATCCTGCTTATATTAACAAAATGGATTTCAGTTAAATCTGCGTTAGGTTATATTAGATTGGTATCATGTTTGCTTTCAGTTTTCAAAGTTTTTTTTTTTTGTCTTAGGGATGTTGATAAACTACATCCGCATCAGCTCGGGAGGATTTTCGGGGCGTGGAACTACCCTTAATTGCTGTTATTTCCAGGTCTACCCTGACTCGGGGATGTAGCACCTGTTACGCACCCGAATATGGGCAAATAATTGACCAGAAAACTGGGATCAAAGCACTATAAAAGTATAAAAAATTTAGCAATTTATTTTAATATGAAGGGAACATAAGTTTAACTCAGTATATTACATAACACATACGATGGCAAAATTGTCAAGTTAGAATATCATGATATATGTATGTGTGTGTGCGTTTGCAAGTGCGTGTGTGTGTGTGTGTGTGTGTGTGTGTTTCTGTGTAGGTGTAGGTGTATGTGTATGCACGCGCGTTAGTATATATTTCTATATATAATCGAGGATAGGCAATATATCTTCATTTAAACATGTTTCGTTGAATAATATATGCATATTGTCTATTTTTGTACTGATTCTTTTCGTCTAATTAGGCTCTTGATATTAAGATGAAATTCAACAACGAATGCGCCATAGTTTTTTTCTGATACAAGATCGCGATCTGTTCTATAATTATTTAAAAGTAAAATGAATACATTCTATATTCTTGTTTCCCCGAATGAATACATTCTATATTCTTGTTTCCCCGATAGATACAATCTCCAAGAATTTAAATTCAAAGTCATCTGTCATCTCATATCTCCTTGATTCTCATCTTTTTTTTTCTTATTTTAAACTTTACTTTCCACACAGCTCTCTTCAAACTAATATACCAGTGCTGCTCTTACCGATTCTACAACATCTCCTGTGACTAGTTCGCCTCTTTCTTCAGTTTCCTATAATGGAACCCCTTGGGCCCCAGTGGCAGTTCTGCCTTCCTTGGGCTGTGACAATTAAAAACGTTATAAATAGAAACGCTATTAAACTTTCAAATATATTCACAACTTTTGGGACGCAGTGGAACACATGATCTTTTCGGAGATTTCTAGTTTTACATGAAGTAATCTACAGTTTATTTAACTTATAAGCGGCGAGCATGCTTAGTATCATGCTTCGTTAGAAACCAGGGGATGTACTCATTTGAATATATGAACATTTTTCAAACGATATTAAAACATTCTAGCCTCAATGACGAAACGTCAACTTTAGAATCGATGAAGTCAATCTTTTTTTAAAAATTCGTGAATTTATGTTATTTTTTGGTAAAATAAATCTGAAACAATAATCCAAAGGCAATGCTATGTTTTGAAGACAAATAAGGGAAAAAATAGTCGCAGTTTGATGCAAAGTATGCACAACTCTATTGTGCACTCAATCCTTGGATGAGTAACGCACTGCTGAAGTATAATACATTTTAAGAACTTAACATTTATTTATTTACATTTTTCTTTCTCGGTATAATTTAAAAGAATTAAAACACTATGTTTATAATTTTTGTATTACTTCAAATGCTATTTTCTTTAGATAACCGTGTTTTAACTAAACTGAGGCCCAACTGAACGACATCCAGATTACCCCCTCGGTGGTCTTCCATAAAGCGAGCGGCGTCGACGGAATTCCAACATTGTCCTGAAGAAATGTTCCCCTGAACTCTTCTCTGTTCTCTCCAAACTCTATAACTACTGCCTCTCTGCTTTTTGCTTTACTGCCTGCTGGAAGTCCTCCTCCGTGGTTCCAACATATAAAAACACTGGTGAACACTCTGACCCCTTCCGATTTTAGGCAAAGTGTCGAAGCCATCATCAACGCCGAGATGGTTCAACATCAGACTCTTCTCTGCGAAACAGTATGGTTTCCGCTTCACCTAGTCTACTGCTGATATGTTCACAACCATCACTGAGAATATACACCAGGTTCTCGTCAAGAACGGTGAAGCCCCAACTGTTGCCATAGATATCTCCAAAGCTTTTGATAGAGTCTGGCATGCTGACCTTCTACGTAAACTGTGAGGCAATTATATAAGTGGTCAATTGTTTGACCTTATCCAGTCATTTCTTTCAAATTGCACAATGAAGGTATTATTAAACGAACATGTCTCCTAATACTATCATACGAACGCGAGTGTCCCGCAAGGTTCTATTCTAGGTCCTATGCTTTTCCTTATCTACATTAACGATTTCCCAGGTGTAATAAGATCCCAAGTAAGCGTATACGCTGACGTATATTCTCGCCTCAATCAAAAATCTACCAAGGTTGACAAAGCAAACCTTGCTGCCGAGCTTAAAAAGGACCTCCAATCCGTGAATTTTAATGCTTCCAAAACAAAGCTGCTGTCTATTAATCATCATAGACAATCGCTGCTACTCTACATTAGCATGCCTAAGGTTAGTCTCTCAGAAAGCAAAGCACTGCGCATCCTCGTTTTTTTCTCACAACAGACCTCAAGTGGAATGATTATTGGAATCTATACCTAAATCCGCTGCTTAGAAAGTCAGTCATCTGTGTAGAGCCAGAAAGTTTTCCCGTCTGAAACAATCCTGCACTTATATACCATCCACCCGTGCATTGAATACTGCTGACATATCTGGTCTGGTGCTCCTGATATCCACCTAGGGGTACTTGTCAAATCCGACGGAGAATCTGTAATGTGATCGATTCTGACTTGGCAGCTCAGATATAATCACATTCTCACCGGTGCAATGTGCCTTTCCTGTATCTCTTCTACAAATACTTTCACGGCTTCTGCTCCTAGGAACTTAGCTCACTGGTGCCCCCTATATATGAATTTACTCGAGCCACATGATTAGCAACTAGGTCCCGCCATTTTAATGTTAAACCAATAAAATGTAAACGCAAATTCTACTCCATCTTCTTTTCTCGCATTTCTCGCCTGTAAAATTCCCTTCCGTTTACTTGCTTCCCCCACAGCTACAATTTCCAACAAATGAAATGTAAAGTCAATAGTCATCTCCTATCTCACTAACCTGCATCCTCTCTCTCTCATGCTCCTTTTTCTGACCACTTCACTCTCATCAGTATTTTCCTCATTTTCTTACCCACTTCCTGACACCTCCTATAACCTGTCGTTCTTTCTCCTAACTTTCCTCTTATGTAATCTCCTGAAAAATAGAGGCAGTAAAATGCCTTGCTTGGGGCGATATGATTATAAAAAAGAAAAGAAAAGAAAATGACGTCTCGTTTCTTTAAAAACAGTGTATTTTATCACGTCTACAGACTTGTGACTCGAAAAAACATAATAATGGGCTTTCTGGCAATCACCGAATCTATTCCAGGAAAAACTGTTATGTTTAGACCGCTCGGTCATAGAGCATCACGATTTGGCAGAATGCTATTCTCCATTTTAAGGAACACACATCCTCGCATTCAGATTTTCTCGCAACTTAATATCTGATTGATTTTGTATCCTAAATATAAGCAAAACAATTTATAATAATTAACAGGTTTATTTTTAATCCATTATTTGAATGAAATTCATTAATTCTCTAGAAATTGCATGCTATTTTGTGTCTAATTAAACCGTAAATAAGTATAAAATCTACCTATATCTATTTTTGAACAGTTCATTGATATGTTTCATGTAAATGGTTGCCTTCACTTAAATGGAAATCCATTAAAATAAGGAACATTCTACAGAACGGACTCGCTTTCAGATCCTTTCATATAAACACTGTGGTATCCAAGAGATCTATTCTGAGATCTACGCGGTTTCTCATTTAGATCAATAAACTTCCCGATGTCTTCAGTCCCCAGCTAAGTATATATATACAAATGACACTACCACTTAGCCTTGTCGGAGAAGCAAATACTAGAGGTCTGACGTGGTAAACTTGGTGAATGCTCTTAAAAAGTACCCCTAATCAGTAGTGAATTATAACAAGAAATGGTTTTAAATTTTAACGTTTACAAAAATAAAATCTTTCATGTAACAACCACAGAGGACTGCCATCAGCATGGCTGATGCTAAACACACGTAGATCAACACATTACGCCTTCTTGACCACGTTGTCCATTGATATGTGGGGCGGACTTCATCGATTCAATTACATAGTCTGCTGCAAGTAAATGTGCTTTACTGTGTCGTGCCAGAATAGTTTTTCTTCTCAGAATCCATTTAGCACATTTATAAATCTACCGTCCTTCCGTACATCGAATACTGTTGCCATATTTAATCTGTTGCCCCCGTCATACATCTCGAGATTCTTGGCATAATCTAAAGAAAGATTTGAAATATAATCGGTCCTGCCTTGACATCTCGATATCAGGACATATTCACACCGTCGTGACGTGGCTTCCCTCTATTTATTCTACAAATATTCTCATGGCAGCTGCTGTGATGAGATTTTTTTCTTGATTCCTCGACCACATCTCGTGCTACTTGACCTGAAATTTTGTATTTTTAAATTTCTTTGAGGCATGTTTGTATGAACTGAGAAAAAAAAGAACACTTAAAATTGTGGTAATTTCTTCCTTATTCGTAATAACTGTTACCAGAAGGAAAAAATTATATCGAAAAAAATTTCAATTCACAAAGTGGATTATTTTTTTAGTTCAGTATCTTATTTGCCAATTCTTATGAATCAAACCGAAGTATATATGCATTTAAAATAAATAGAATTGACACTCTAATTTGTAAGTAAACAAATTTGCGATCCTTGATCGAACCTCTGCAGAAGCATTAATATAATTTGTTCATGTTGGTTATTAAATCACTTAATGACGAAATGCAAAAGTAACATTTCATTTTACTCCGATGTTTCAGTCCTCTCCAAACTCTGTAACTATTGCCTCACTATTTCTTGCATTGCTGCTTGTTGGAAGTCCTCCACTGTAGTTTCTGTTTTCTGGAGATTACTCTACCCTCCCTACTTATCATTCTATTAGCCACTTACCTCTTTTTGGCAATTCATTACAGCTATAAAATGTTGTGTCACTGTGTCGGGCCAGGAAGTTTGTTTTTTTTTTCGTCAGAATCTATTTAGCACATTTATAAATCTATCATTCGTTTGTGCATTAAATACTGTCACCATGTTTGGTCGGATGTTTCTGCTATTCTTCATGAGGTTATTGACAAAATACCAAGAAGGATCTGAAATACAATCAGTTCTAATTTGGCATCTCGATATCAGGACATATTCAAACGGGGGTGACGTGGCTTTTTCCAATTTTTCTTCAAGTATTTTCATAGTAGCTGCCATGATAAGTTTTTCCCTTGGTGTCCGGACTACATAAATTTAAGCGGGCAAATACCTACAAAGATGTGCGTTGTGGTGCAGTGCATATCGGCTTGGAAGTAGAAATCGAGGAGACGAGGTCGAATTCCAGTTGAATTCCTTGCATTCACTTACGAGCAAATACCCTTAGGAAAGGTATTAATCCGTCTCTTTCATCCAGTCATGGGTTAAATAACAGGACAGATTAAAGCCTTGGCTAGCAACCAGTCTACCGCACAAAGTAATGTCAAACTACTGCGGGATAAAATTCTCCCCAATCATTCATATCTCGAAAGAGACATGATAGCCCAAGCATGTAGCACGTATGGTACATAACTGACTGACTACCTACAAGTAAAACCCAGTTCCGTTTCTTTACATCCCTGATAACTACAATCTTGAAAATCTCCAATTCAACGTCAATCTTCATTTTCTGTCTTCTTGAACTCTGTTACGTTTTTTGTCCTTTCATCAATCCTCCCCATTCCCAGTTTTTGCATTCATCTTCATTTTCACTTACTGTAATCCGTCTACTTTCTAGTAGCATTACAGACTTGCTTGTGGGTGCAAAGATGTTTTTAAAAAGTTACGTTTTAGATTAAGTTGTTTGGTCATATCTTCCCGCTCAACGTATATTTTTTGAAACTTTACTACCGATAAATATGTCGGTTTTTTTTTTTGTCAAATGTGTAAGTGAAATATTATATTTTCACAATCGTTTTTCAAGCCTCCGTGATTCTCTCCTCTAGCTCACGAAGTTAATAACACAACATAAATATTGGAAATGAAATGTAAGAACATTATTCTGCTTCAATCTTTCAGATAGGATTTGATTCATATGTAAATTAGTATTTGAATATCATCTATTATAGTTGGATTTAAATACAGACTACTGACGCTAGTATCAAATACATATCCTAAGAATAATATAAATTTTTGAATGTTAACAGGAAAAAAATTTCTCAATCAAAGCTAAAAAAACATTATATTGGTGTTGTATTTCCTATATTTCATAAACAGTCTATTTTTGTGCAGGTTTTCTTCACTAGAAATCTTTAAAAGTTTCAGTTGAAAAACTTTTGAGTCCTACGGATTAATTAATAATGCACATAATTATTTGAATTTAAAAAAAGCATAACAATGATAATTTTTGAAATAGCTTAGATTCCTACACGGATATCTAATTATAGAATATAGATATGTTGACATTCCTAGCGAATTGAAAGTCATACCAGTGTTCGTTATGGGAGGCCACAATTTTAGCCACAGAAGATATGCAAATGAGAAATTTGATAACATACACGGTAAAAAGGCTACAAAAAAATCTTACAAAATCAGGAAATGAAAACAATAATAAGAGCTAAATACCAATCAAGAAGATAGATTGCATGGTTGTTATCAAAAAGATGAGACCAAAATATGAATTGCAAAATGTAGATAATAAAGGCAAGCAATTATAATAGAGTAAATATCTGAGAAAGGGTTTAACAGAGGACGGAAAGTGTGACACTGAAATCCAAAAACAATTGGATGTCCAAAGATACCTTCCAAAATCTAAGCAAATATTAAGAAAGAGACCAATGTTCGTTAGTCATTCCATATAAAAATTTATACTGGACACTCACCTTAAAATGAAGCCAATATTTGAAACAACATAAATGTGGTTCTAAAGAAAATAACTGAGAATACTTTGTGAGCAATGAGCAACATTTCTAGGGCGCATAATGAGGAAAGAGAGCTTGGAAAAGCTAATACTCACAGGACAGAGCGAAGGCATCTGGGACAAAGGAAAACAACAAATAACATATTTAGTGTGCTTGCGTAAATTGATGGCGGAAAAAGATTTAGGTGAGATAACAAAAAAACAAATTTTATTAAGATCTACAAGGTTCACGATATTGTGAAGAAGAATGGTCGCCTACGTCCGCAGAGGATACGACATAAAATAGAAACCTTAAATATTGCTAATATTCGACGTAACTCGTGATACGACGCTCGTAAACTGATAAATATGATAACTATATTCGGTTATAGAATTGCTGATGTATCTTGTCTGATGTATCTTGAAACAAATTTGATGTGAGCTTTCGCATTTTAGCATTTTCTTGCCAGGCACCGTATTTTAAGATTTTAATAAACAAATTGTTTTTAGCAGATTTATGCATGTTGTTAATCATGAAAGGTGATAATGTCCCTAAGAAGCAAGGTGTTATAGAAAGTGAAAAAGAAGTAAAATAATTAGTGAGGAGAAAACGAATGGATAAAAGATGATTAAGGAAAACAAAATATGGAAATTGTCGTCACATTTAAACCTTTTGAAAAACGTAGGTGACAGGGAAGCAAGGAACTGGAAGTGATTTACACAGGCAAGTAAATCGGGAAAAGAATTTATTCAAATAGAACTTGCGGTTGTAGTTATTCAGTTTATTTTTATTTTAAAAGTATATAAAAGCGATGTCCTTGCCAATTTACTAGTACACTTAAATTTAGACAGTCGAGGTAACAATATGAAAATATTGATAGAAAAGACAGAGGGACGCGTTGCATCCAGTCGGTGAGAAAATAAACGAAGTCGAGATGCCAGCTCTGCACCAATAACATAAAAGATTCTATGTGCATAACAGGAGAAGCAGACCAGATATAGCAATAATATTCAATACATGGAACAATTGTGTAAGATTAAATGTCTGGCACGATGCACTCACCAAATTTATTACTTACAGATCTTTCAATATAATCATTAGAAAAGACAGAGGGACGCGTTGCATCCAGTCGGTGAGAAAATAAACGAAGTCGAGATGCCAGCTCTGCACCAATAACATAAAAGATTCTATGTGCATAACAGGAGAAGCAGACCAGATATAGCAATAATATTCAATACATGGAACAATTGTGTAAGATTAAATGTCTGGCACGATGCACTAACCAAATTTATTACTTACAGATCTTTCAATATAATCATTAGAAAAGACAGAGGGACGCGTTGCATCCAGTCGGTGAGAAAATAAACGAAGTCGAGATGCCAGCTCTGCACCAATAACATAACAGATTCTATGTGCATAACAGGAGAAGCAGACCAGATATAGCAATAATATTCAATACATGGAACAATTGTGTAAGATTAAATGTCTGGCACGATGCACTAACCAAATTTATTACTTACAGATCTTTCAATATAATCATTCCACTTCATTTTAGTAGAAAAAAAGAAAACTAATGTATTATTATCCTGGAGATTAGCATCAGTCATACCGATGGAAGGCACAAATGGTTCTCTGTGATGATTAAAATATAGTAGTTTCATTTTGTAATCGCTAAAATTTACAGGCCATTTCTTGTCCCAGTTAATAATTAATTGGTGGTCATTTTATAGAGAAACGTCCAGTTGTACTTTCTTACGCTCATCAAACTTACTATTATGACAGGAGTATATAGTTGGTTTATTCGTATAAATAACTAGTTTTGCACAATTGTCATCGGGAAGGTCGTTGATAAAGATACGAAATAACGGAATTTTAAAAGATATAGCCCTGGATAAACCCTACATTAATGTGAAATGATCTAGGAGTGTAGCCATCCAACATTACATTCATTACACGGTATCTGAAAAACGATTGAATTAAGTTAAATATTGTAGCATTGACAACATAGGCCTTGAACTTGCGAAGAAGCCCAATATGCTAAACCCTATTAAAACACTTCGAGATATCTAAAACCACAGCCCAGGCCCAATCGTCTTGCGTATACACTGATACACAAAGCAGTAATAGCCGTTAATATATCTGCATTTGATATAGTGAGATTAAAGCCATGTGGTTTATCCGAAAGAAAGACTTCTGAAATGAGATGTTGTAAACTAAGCTCTGAGTATACCATGAGTATATCCGCTGTTGCTGTTCACAGTTTAGGTATAATTTAAGTTATACCAGTTTAAACTCTATTTCAACTATATTATGTGCAACTAAACCAAAATATACGCTCTACTTTTGACCATATTATAAGATCTTTATTACTATAATCAGGGAAATTACAAAGCCTCTAGGGTCAAAGACCGCTAACTGTCGTCAGTTTTATTTGGATTGCTCAATAGTACGATTAGATTTTGTCTTTTTGCTCACATTGATATCTGATTATATTTGAATGATTTTTATTCGCCATTTTTACCTCTTTCTAGAAATAATTATATGTAAGAAAAGAAATAATTTATAATAAAGTTTAAAGTGATTATTGACTGAACTCGATCGGATATAGCTTACATTTGACTGTTTATAATACGTGGTTAGAAGTAGTTCAACCCCACTCTTATTCCGCGTATTATTTTGGGCATTGCAAAACTTTACCAGGTTATATATTAAGAGGACTTTAATCTGCGTTGCTACATAGCGAACTAAATAAAATATCCACACAGGCGTATTCGACCAGTGATATGGAATTGTAAAAGCGGCGGTTATTCATATTCAAATGCATGCACCTTTAAGGCTAAATCAATTCAGCTAATTCTAACATGACAATTGACTTACGCTAATATGTTTCTAATAAGTTACTGGTCATTAGTAGATATATAGGAACATCCATTTGTATTCTGTCTTGCAGACACTTATTAGTGCATATAAATAAACGTTAACAGAAGGCAGATGTAAGAGGAAACGTAAGAATTTCGAAGTAAAACTCCATCCATCTATCTATCTATCTATCTATCTTATATATATATATATAGTGTATCGAGGCAGAAGATAATTTTCTAAACATATACTTCTAAATATAACAAACTCATGTATGACACTATTTCCCGCTGATATATTTTTGGGGTTGGTTTAATACGAAGGAGAGAGAGGATTTAATATTAGTGGTATTATTAATTATGCTTTATTGTAATTCTCGATGTGAGCTTATGTAAAAAATTATTTTCATACTATCATATACTTGTAAAATCCGGGGAATAGAAAAATTAGCAATTTTAATAATATCACGTACTTGTAAAAGCCGGGGAATAGAAAAATTATTCTTCTTTCGTGTCCGAAGCGGATTGTTTTGGAAAAGCTAAAATTTTGTAAGTAGCCATAACAAAATGTCAGGATTTGCTTAATAAGGTCAAGCAGGGTCAGATCCCCCAATAATTGTTCCTGAGAACAGAAACTGTGGGAATTGAAAAATCTAAAGATGATGTAATCGAAATTACGTCATGTGAGCTGTTGATATTTCATTCGTCGAGCCATGGCTCCCCGCAAATCATGTGGGTAGAAAACGGTCTCATTGGTTAAAAACTTTGAGTCGGCGGAATACCGCGAGAGAATTGGGGATGTTTATGCAAATCCGGACTCGGTGAGAAAAATGAGTAGTTGTTGAGTAGTTGTTGGCTAGAGAGTAGTTTTTGTGAGTAGAAATGTAACGACCGTGGAACCTGGTCCCCAACTGGGGGAGCCATGTCTCACGGCTGGTCGCCTACCACAGAACTTATGACTAAAGAGTTAATGTCGAATGAAGACTGCCGCCGATCAACTTAAAGAGTTAATGTTGAATAATGCTCCTTCGATAGGAATCCCGAAAGAACTCTGTTGTTTTTTTAAATCATGAGAGTATTGAAATTTCTGATTCCTCGTTCGCTCTACTTCGGTAAACTTCGTTCAACTACGATAAGAACCCAAAAGGACTTTGTTATTTTAGAAGGTGCATAGAGAATTGACAGCCCTGATTATAGAGAATATGTGAAAAGACTTTAACGAAAATTTAATGAATACTTGAAAAGTCTTTAGTGAAAATTTGAAGAGTTCTGTTACTTTAACGAAACTTAGAAAAGACATTCTTATTTTGAAGATTGGAAACTCTGAGATTTTTTTAACGAACTCTCTCTCTCTCTCCGTTGTAAACTGGCATTGTGAGAGCTGTATTATTTGCTCCTGTAATTAATAATTATTTTTTTTATAAAGACATTCTTCGTAACTCACCAGGCGTGGTCAACATTATCCATTTAATGAATTTTTTGTGCCGTGTTTATTTTTAACCACAAGTGTATACCAGTGTCCAGTCTGGTTCTGGTGGAAAGACGGCTACTGAAATTGGAGAACGCGACTTTCTGAGATCAAATTATAACGTGGGCAGTGATCCGTTGTTGCAATAGACGTCTTGAAAACCAGCTTTTGTGACGAGATCATCACGACCAGCAACAGCGGCGTGAAAGCGTCGACACAGCGGGTACAATCTCGACATCATCGCAGCGGGATCCGTTCCCGAGACAACGCGCGACCAAACCAACCGGCCAGCCGGTTGGCAGTGTCACAGTTGGTGCCGTCACGACCGACGACGAGAAAAAGCGTCACAACCAGCCGCCAGCCCCGGGCAAAAGTGTCACACATGATGTCTATTAAATTTAATCATGAGCTGTTCTAAATGTCGTATTTTGGTTTTAATTACAGGTGAAAATAAATTAAAAAATTGTCAAACTTTTGGATATTTTTATTATGTGAGTTGCTTCTGAGCTTTCGGTTCATATGACCCATCTTCAGAGGTGGCATGTAAGTATATGCTCTCCCGTAGACTTACCTGACACGTTTCTGATCAGAGTTCAATCAAACAACATTTCCTAGAAATACATAGCCTTGTAGATTATATTAGATAGACTTTAGTCGATAACACAATAATACTTACTCATACACACAGTAAAAAAACTTTCAGATATTGGAAGCCATCTACATTAAATCAAAACAAACCACATTTAATAAAATCACATTTCAATCCTATCACAACACATTACATTGCATTTAGACACATTGTCCTGTTAACATTGCAGTCTCTCACGCGGTGTGACATCATAGAACCGCAGTACAAATTTACGAACTGCGTCTGCTATTCCGTATCTGTTATCCTTGCATTTCAATGTTTTATGTCAACATAAGATAAAGTCATCTTTCAAGGCGAATGTCTCTATGTTAACGACCCAGTAAAATTAAAACAAAAATACGATGTTTAGAACGGGTCATGATTAAACTTAAACATTCATTGTCTGTTCTATCTATCTATCTATCTATCTATCTATATATATATATAATGTAGAACATTTGGTATTTAAGTCAGTTAAATTACGATAGAGACAAACTCAAAAGAACTCATTCTTTTCTCGATGATTTTGAATATTAAATGTTGTATCATTTGGGTCTGACGAGCAGCAGGTTTTGTTGCGAAATACGTATTACCCATGAAATTGTAGAATATCTAAAAAACGTTTCTAGAGTATATATATATATATTTGTGTGTGTGTGTGTGTATTCACTTCTGGCATATCAATAGCTATATATATATATATATATATATATATATATATATATATATATAAGTTTTCTTTGGAAGGCGAAACGTTTATAAATTCAGAAATTAAGTGTAGAAATTTAGTGTGGCACTAATATTTACACTTGACAATATAACATTTGACCTTAAATAGCACAGAGGAACCCTACAATCTTGTTCAAAAACAGGACGTAACCTTAGTAGAAATGCGCGCAACCTTATAGTCTTTAATTTAAAGACTTCAAAATTACATCACTAACCTCCTTCGGAACGGTTGCATAGATAATTTCAGTCTTTTAGTTGGCATACATATAATCACTATGGACGTGAGAAAAACTGAAAAAGAAAAAAATATTTATCTGTCTGTATAGCAGAAAATTCTGGACAATGTCTTTAAAGATGAAGAAGAGTCTTGAATCAAAAGAAATATTAAGGATACCATGGCCCAAACAGAAAGTAGATACAAACAGAAAACGTATATCTAACATCAGAAAAAGGCAGTTGAATTTTCTAGAGCAGTAATGAGAAAGGAGGGCTTGGAAAATCTGATACTCACAGGATAGATCGAAGTAAGGATTGATAGAGGTAGGCTGCAAAAAATACTTTATGAATTTGAGTAAATGAATGGTAGAACAAAGCTTTAAGATATAACAAAAAGAGAAAACCTATTAGAAGCTATTAGGGAATGGAGGGTGTGGAAGGCTATGATCGCCTATATTTTGATGTTGTAATGAGTTCAATCCTTGGATCAAGAAATGAGACACTAGCTCAACAGGAAATAACAAATAACTGACACCGCAAGGACAAATTAACACAATAGTAAACAAATATTCCATATCATACAGACAATGGGAATCTGATTATGACCCGGCGTGTATTTGGCCGAAACATTGTGTTAATAACATCTTTATATTTGGTAATTGGCTGAAACTTTGTGTTTATAATAACATATACAACAGTCCAGATGCGAAAAATAGTTAAGAAAAATAAATGTACACTAAAATTATACCATTTAATAAAATGAAAAATGAGGCTATTGTGAAAACTTAGTTTCTCTAAAATAAAAAAGTATTGGATGAAATAAAATGAAAACTGAGATAAAATATTTTTTATTATTGGAAGACGCGTTAATTATCTAAAATATATTAACATGCCTTTGAAACAAACTACTTAATTTTATGTAAACGTTCGTTTGCTTTTCATAGCACGAATAAAGAAGACAATATGAAAAATACTGACAACTTCATATATATTACATATGCAATGGCTCTCAAGGGAAAATTATATTCGTTGTACTACTTCTTAGAAATCATTATCAACAAAAAGCAATTATTTGCATAAAGATGAAAGAACTAAAACTATGACAACACAGAAAAATGCGAATAAGATAAAGTATTTGTTGCAATAGATTTAGTGTGTTATTAAAAGCCGGGATGCTTTTGTCAACGTCTTTGAATAAAACTACTGAAAGCTGACACCGAAGACGTTAAGTTTCCTATAATGGGAGATAAACGGGACGGGAACAGGAGCGTAAAATTATCGCCTGAATAGAATGAATGGGGCTTTAGAATAACAGCGAAAACTGTAATCGTATAAATGTAATTCACACGTACTTCACAACTGAAACAAGTCCTGGCATTAAACAAGATCAAGAGAATATATTTGAAACATCAAAGATATTAGAAAAATAGGACCGGTTATATAGCCAATATTCATTTCAATAAAAACTTAAATTATTTGTGGCTTTGTATATGAACTGTATGCATTGAGACGCATTTTTTGTATGTGTGTAAGCAATGGCGAACTTTAAATAAATTAAATATCGGTAAATATTTTTTTTTATCCTAATGGGCAAAGTCGATCTAGTTGGTTGATAATTCTGCAATTTTTTTATATTCAATGACAAGACTTTTTATTAAATATATTTATATTCAGAAGGCTAAGGACATTAGGGATTAAAATACAAGTATATAAATTGGCACACAATTTCAAAGATTTATACAAGCACACACACTTGCATATATATGGGTACGTGCGGGTAAAGATACTAAAATATAAAAGTATAAATTAAACAAAAACAACTTATTTTGTTGCAGCTAAGAATATTATGTGTATTCATTTTTATACGGTTCCTTTCCAGTGGGAAAACAGTTTCTTTACGTTAAGTATTTATTGTAACCCAAGCTTTTTCGATATTTTCCAAGACCATATTTAGGGCCAAATTACAAAAGCAAACCAATGTTTTGAAAAATACTCCATATCTACAAAATGTAAATAGAAGGGAGCTGCGCAGGCTGGAAGTGCGAGAAAAGAAACTAAGGGGTAGATGTTATGGCAACACTTGATTGTTTTTACAGTAAAAATGTCAGAACTTGTAGCTAGTCTGGTATCTTAGCTCCTCGGAGCAGAATCCGTGAAAGTATTTGTAAAAGAGACAGCGGGACCCACATCCCGGCATTGAGAGAGAGACTGGAGTCTGGCCGCCAGGTCAGGATCGACTACATTACAGATTCTTCTTTGGATCTTGTCGAGAACCACTAAATAACCAGTAGGTGCGCCGGGCCAGATATGACAGCAGTATTCAATGCACAGACAGATGATAGATTTGTCAACATGCATGATGGATTCAGAAGAGAAGAACTTACCCAACACAGGGACTAGACTTTCTTAGCAGTAGATTTAGCTATCAATTCAATGTATTCATTCGTCTTAAGATCAGCTGAGAGAGTGAGACCGAGGATACGCAGTGTATTGCTCTCAGGGAAACTATCGTGATCAATGCCAATGACGGACAGGAAAAAGTGTTTATGGGGATTAAAGGATAGCAGCTTTGTTTTGTTTTTGTTTTTTTTTGGGGGGGGGCTTTTTTAAAATCTTTTGGAATTAATCATGTAATAATACATGATTTTAAGACGAACCGAAGCAATTAATTATTATTCTTCTTAATACGCCGTATCCTTTCAGTACATAGGCGATCATAGGCTTACACTGGCCCCTATCCCTGGTCGCTCTTAAAATTTTCCACTTGGTATCTCCCAAATATTTCTACTTGCTCAAGTTCACCAAGTATGTATCGCACGACTTTACCTCGTCTCTCTTTCCCTCTCTCCGTCCTGTGAGTATCAGATTTTTTAAACCCTCATTCCTCATTACGTGTCAGAAACCTTAGCTCTTTTTTCTAATGCCAAGTATAAGTTTCCTTTTGCGTTTTTCAGATGTTCAGTCAATATTATCCTCAGCATCCTCCTGTAGAACAACATTTCTGTTTCTTCATGTCTCACCTTAATCTCTGATGAGATTGTCCAGTATTCACTCCCATATAGGAGAAGAGATATTACATAAAAATCCAGCATTCTATTCTTTGTTTCCAAAGAAATCTTCGTCTCTCAACACTTCGTTAAGCTTTTGAAATGCGACTTATCCAAATCCAAAGATCAACAATTCCAAGTAAACGAGCAGATCGTCGCCATTACGAAGTGATACATTCCCTAAGTGTTAAAAGTAAAGTTTTAGTAATCGACCTTCTACTAGATGGCATAGTGCGTTTGGTTAGAAAAGAAAGAGTATTTGAATGAATAAGGGAGCGTATCAAAGAACATTCGAACACATCAATACGAAGGTCTCGATAATTTTGCATCTCTCGGGTGTTATTCCAACGAAGTGCATCAACCCGATCCATCAATAAACCAAGCAACATTTCACTAGAAAAGAGTCACAATCCATCTTTTTCGGGAAAAATAAGGTTTGCGGCATAAACTAGCCAACACGTTTCCAGGATATGTGAAGCCCTAAGTTCTTATGTAGCTATCCCAAAGTAAGGGTTTTATCAATAAGGCCCAGCAACTCTAAAAAACGAGAAAAAAACTAGCGTCTGAGGTCTGTGTTTTTAAATGCCTGAGAAAAAGTATGTTTGTGTGAAGCTGAAAATCGATGTCACTTAAAGATGTAATCTTTCCCCAAATAGAGTTCATTTATTTCACATATTTACTATAATAATATTTTGGTACTCTGATTTAAAATTATAAATAAAGAAATAGTTATATTTTTTAATTACTTGATTAAATTTTGAACACTGTATTTTCGATCACCATTGAAGCAATACGTTGAAAGTGTTTACTACTGATTGTTCTGTCAATTCTGTTCTGGTATTTCGTAGGTTAAGGCGGGAATAAAAAAAAAGAAAAATATTAGGGGGAAATGAGAATGCGAAAAAAAGAAGTATCTCTGAAGCTGTACTAGGAAATCTATAATAGAATATCACGTATTTTCCTGTATACAGTAATTAGGCCAGTTGGCCATTCTTCTATACAAGGGATCAGTCTGAATGCTGTTTTGGAGAATATGCCATTGGGATAAACATTCATAAGAAAACCTACCGTATGTTGAAAGTATCAATAAGCTTCAGATACGATTATATGTTTACAATCCAAATATAAATCTGGGTTTGTGTGTCTATATATATATATATATATATATATATATATAACACCTTTAGCAAAAGTAATATTTGCAAAGAAAAAATACGACTAACTTAAGAGAGTACGAAAAACAATTGTCAAAAAATGGAAATATGGGGATACAAAAAGTAGATTGTTAGTTAATCCCTGTCGAAGACCTCTGCTCGGGCATATTTGACTTCCTTCAACAGCCAGAGGCCTACACCCATGCGACATGGACTTCAATTAAATTTTCGGAAGAAAAAAAAACGCAATATATAGCATAATCAATAATTTTAACAGCGCCTGTACACTCAAAATCCTCGGTCATAATGATCTCATTCGTCTTCCTACTAGGCTTTAGACTCAACACTGAGTCCTATATCAAATGCCTTGAGGTGGTAGTGCTGCCCTGGATAAAAAATAGGAGATGCTAGGAGGCCCTATGTCTGGTAAAAGGACTCTGCACCATGCCACAAAAGCAAGAGAACATAGTGATGGCTGTTAAATAAATACTGCGACCTCATAAGCCGTTAACTCTGGTCACCTAATTTCCCAGATTGCAAGAACTTTGATTATTAACTGCGGGGCGCAGTTGAATAGGGGACAAACAAAACACTTTGAGACCATATAGAAGAGTTGCAAGACATGCTGAAGTTGTTTGGGGCCTTATTTGAAGCCAATTGTAACTTATTGAATGAGTGTAATCTTTAGTATTTCAAGATATTTATTAATGTTTTAAATATATCTGTTCAAATGAGATATCAATGTTATTGTATTTTTCCCGTAACTTAGACGACAATTTATTTATCGAATCTTGTATATAGTTAGTGAGCGTTAAAATATATATATATATATATAATTATCTGCAGACAGATCTGTTTCTCTGCATCTCAACTAATCAGTACGGTTAAACATCCGATTGCATTTAGCCAGGATTAAAACCCAACCAAATTGAATTCAGTCAGCAATTTTACTTCTGAACTATGGGCGCTCGGTAGAAGAAGGAAAACTTTCAGCATGTGGATATACCATTTAAAGACACGCCAGTAGCTAAGTGTATTCTAATTCATTACTGAATGAACGATGCGTAGATGCTAGTGTAGCTATTGTTTATATATATATATATATATATATATATATATATATATATCCGAGGGAATAAGGAACGAAGAAAAAACTTTTTTACAACGTCCAAAACAGTAATTTAAAACAGTGCTCGGTATATAAAATATAGAGCTGTGAATATTTATTCTAAATTATATTTTAGAACATGTACAATTTTGTACATGTTCTAAAATATAATTTAGTATATAAACAGTAACTACATATATAAAGTATCTGCATATATATATATATATATATATATATATAAACAGTAACTACACTAGCATATATATATATAAACAGTAACTATACTAGCATATATATAAATATATATATAAACAGTAACTGAAATAGCATCTATATATATATATATATATATATATATATATATATATATAAACAGTCACTACAATAGCATCTATTTATTTATATATATATATATAAACAGTAACTGCAATAGCATCTATATATATATATATATATATATATATAGTCACTGCAATAGCATATATATATATATATATATATATATATATATATATATAAACAGTCACTACAATAGCATCTATATTTATTTATATATATAAACAGTCACTACAATAGCATCTATATTTATTTATATATATAAACAGTCACTACAATAGCATCTATATTTATATATATATATATAAACAGTCACTACAATAGCATCTATATTTATATATATATATAAACAGTCACTACAATAGCATCTATATTTATATATATATATAAACAGTAACTGCAATAGCATCTATTTATATATATATATATATAAACAGTAACTGCAATAGCATCTTTATATATATATATATATATATATATATATATATAAACAGTAACTGCAATAGCATCTATATTTATTTATTTATATATATATATATATATATACAGTCACTACAATAGCATCTATATATATATATATATATATAAACAGTCACTACAATAGCATCTATATTTATATATATATATAAACAGTCACTACAATAGCATCTATATTTATATATATATAAACAGTAACTGCAATAGCATCTATATATATATATATATATATATATATATATATATATATATAAACAGTCACTACAATAGCATCTATATTTATATATATATATAAACAGTAACTGCAATAGCATCTTTATATATTTATATATATATATATATATATAAACAGTCACTACAATAGCATCTATATTTATATATATATATAAACAGTAACTGCAATAGCATCTATATATATATATATATATATATATAAACAGTCACTACAATAGCATCTATATTCATATATATAAACAGTCACTACAATAGCATCTATATTTATATATATATATAAACAGTAACTGCAATAGCATCTATATTTATATATATATATATATATATATACATATATAAACAGTCACTACAATAGCATCTATATTTATATATATATATATAAACAGTAACTGCAATAGCATCTATATATATATATATATATATATATAAACAGTAACTACAATAGCATCTATATTTATTTATATTCATATATATATATGTAAACATTAACTACAATAGCATCTATATATTTATTTATATATATATATATATATATATAAACAGTAAGTACAATATCATCTATATATATATATATATATATATATATATATATATATATATATAAACATTAACTACACGAGCATCTACATATATATAGTTAGATATTTCTTTATCCAATATATATATATATAACAGTAGCTACATTAGCATCTACGCATCACATTTATCGCTGATTGTCTTATCAGCTCGCATTGCATTGAAGTTTAGATATATATATCTCATTGTCTATTCCATTGCCTCTAATTTGTCAACTTTGTTCTATGCAAGGACTTAATCGCATACTACTATAACACAGTGGGTCCATGATAATATCATCACACCTTGTTAGATGGTTCTTTTTTACTGTATTATTTACCAGGTGTTCTTGGGTAATGTTTCCTTATTTTTAATTTCTATTTTTATTTTTTCTTCTTTTAATTATAGTTTATGATCGCAGATCGAACATACAGTATGTTTGATAAGAATGTTTGCATATTTTTTACACTCCTTATTACAATAGCCCTGGTATTGTTGATATTCTCATTTACTCAATTACGGAATAGCCTTAATATGATATAGTATTAATCAAATATACATAGTATTCTTCTTTTTCTCTGATGTGCCGTGAGACTTCAGGACATCGGCGATAATGTGTCTTCATATTATTCTGTCCTTTGTAGCTGTTAATAAGATTTCTCTTGTTTTATCATCCCCAAATCTTGCTACGCCATCTATTTACTAAAACTCATTGTGTAGGTTATGTTCTACTTGCCTTTAATCTCTTCTGCAAGTATTACATTTTCGTAGAGCTCTTTTGCCTCTTGCCATAAAAAATTTAAATATATTTTTCTGATTTTTATATAAGGGTTTGCTTTCGTTCCATTTTCTCTAAAACTTTCGTGCCCGATTTTTTTTTTCACATTTTCGGGCCATAGTATCCCCAGCATCCTTCAATAGACCTACATTTATGTCATATGCAGGTTGGTCAAAACGTATGTCAAAAGGATTTTACAACCAAATCTGTTATCATAAATTTCATAAAATGTTTATTTTGGGAGTTTATTATATAAACTGTTTATTGTCTCTCCAGCTAAAGGTTAAATAGCACAGCGTAACTGGTTGCCTACCCTTCTGAATTAAAAAAAAAGTAGTTCTGTCTAGAACTGGCATCTCCACACACTAAAATTTATTTGGTATAGAAAATAGAACAACAATACACTAAGTTAGTATTGTAATTTTTTTTTATTCAAATCTGACCGCCCATAGAATACTGTTGTTCTATCTGGTCAAGCGCCACTGTTGTTCATCTCAGAGGTCTCTACATGCTCCAAAGGAGAATCTGTAATATGATCGGTCCAGACCTGGCAGCTTGACTCTAGCCACATTCTCACCGGCGGGATGTGGCTTCCCTCTGACTTTTCTACAAATGTTTTCATGGCTTAGGTTACTAGTGCCCCCTCCACAAGAATTTACTCGAGAAACCAGAAACTGTGGAACTCCCTTCTGTATAGTTGCTTTCCTGACAGCTACCACCTCCAAGAATTTAAATGCAATGTCAATTCACATCTCTTATTCCCTTGACTCCAGGCTTGCCTCGTTCTTTCTACACCAACTTGTGTATCTTGTTCTTTTCTTTTCTCACTTTAATTTTGCAACTGTGATCACACCTTTATTCCGATTCTTCTCTTGCACTTTCTCTGACACCCCTTGTAACTAGTTCGTCTTTTTCTTTGCTCTGTTTGTTTTTAACCTTTTATTCTGTTACGCAGGCCCCTGCGCCTCATTAGCGGTACCGCTTTGCTTGGGGTGAAACAATTAAAAAAAGCATAATGGCATTATTCAAGAGTAGTAGAAAGTTAAATTAATCCTATTATAATTATGCTTGTCCTTCTGTTTATTAATACGCACGACCGTTACGTCCTGTTAGTATCTCATAAATAATCTGCTATTTTATTTTGATTACATGAAAAGAGAGGAAAAGCCACTACTTGGTTTCAGTAAAAAATATAAAAAAAGAACGGAAGCTTCTAATCCTCATTCTTTAGTAAAACAAGGAAGGTACTTCCACAGGTTACTGGTTCTCCCAACCAGGGACCTCTCAATATTATTTTCATTTGTGCTCTCTCTATAAAAACAGAGATATATCTGAAACATGAAATATAAATAATCTACTCGAGGAAAGATTCTACCCTTTAATACCTGACAAAATCCGAGAAGCAACTGTATTTTTTGACACCGCACGCTAGCAAGACGTGACAGAATGTCAATTTAATTTGGGCAACCCGAAGGCCATCCATGCCAAGTCCAAAAAGAGCTCAGCTTTTGCAAACGTCGGTTGTGTTGACATCGGTATTACTACTGATCCACATTCTTTAAAGCAGTAATTGCGGTAGATCCTCGAGTAGCTGCTTCCCAAGACCGGGCACCTCACAATAATATTTTCAGTTGAGCTGTGGCCGAAGACAGGAACAGCTGTGGCATGAAATGTTTATTCGCCCGAGGACAGATAACATATTTTGATCTAATGTAAAAAAAAACTGAATAAAAGCGTCATTTTTCAGAAAGACAGTATCAAATGATATCAATCGCCAAAAATTTACTTACCATAAATATACTAACATAGTCTAATAAATTATTTTAAAACTATTATTAAGACTAGGATTAAGCTAGTAACTATAATTACTGTCCGTTTTACTTGAATAGACCTATACAAAGATATTTAGCAGAAACCTATATGCATGCAGACCATTACTACATCAGTGTTTGTAAAAGCCGATATTTTCCCATCTTTGAAGATTATATTTTAATGTTATATCTATATGTATCTCTGTTAATTCATTTATTGATTCCAGCAATTTATTAATAAACAAATGAAAAATTAATTCCTGTTATTGAAAATCGCTTTTATGTTTTTATCTCAAAAATGTTTTCAATGAATAATTGTCGTCAGGAACAAATGTTTTCAAATAAATATAAACGCAGCACACCGAGAAAATTAAAACATTCAAAACACTTTTGAAACATTGCATTAAACTGTCAGATAAAGAAACAACAGATTTTCAAAGGTGAAAACCACCTTTCAATAAAAGAAATAAAACCACAGATAGTTTTGAATGACTTTCCAATGAAACAGACGAGAAACGTATAAGTTAGATCTCTTCTGAATTATTAGGTAGAGTCATAAATAAATTCATATTTTTTTTATGAAATTTATCCGCCAAATAAAATATTATCATTCAATTAGGGATTTAAGATAAGGGGGTTTTCTCACCAGATTTATTCCACCTAAGCGATTCTGAGAGAATTACAAGTCCTCTCATGATTCATTATTGACGATTACAATCTTAACAGCATATGATATGTATAGGGCACGCTGCTGATAACAGACACAGAAAGGAAATTACAATAACTCATATAGAAGATGGTAATAGTAAGCGAGAAGGAAAGTTCTAATCATGCATTATAAGAAAACAGGGTAAGGAAAAGAAACAGCCCAAAATACAAATTACAAATTGGACATAGCAAAATTGTATTGTACGACAATTCAACTATCTGAGAAGTGTTTTAATACCGGACGGACAGAGCGACACGGAAAACAGAAGATGCCCTGGTATAGCCCAAGATGCCTTCCATTTACACAACATCATTCGGATGCGCGAAGTGCGTGTGGTGCAGTGGATATCAATTCGGAACGACAAATCAGGTAGCCAAGTTCGAATTCCAGTTGAATTCCTCGCATTCACTTACGCACAGATACCCTTGGGAAAGGTATTAATCCGTCTCTTCTCTCTAGTTATGGGGTTCATAAAAAGAGCGATTGGGTTCTATAGCCTTGGCTGGCAAACATTCTACCGCAGAAAGTAATGGCAACCTACTGCGGGATAATCTTCTGCCTAGTCAGTCATGTCTTTTTCGAGATATGACCATCCAAAGCGTTTGGCACTTAACTTAGTGACTGACATCATTCGAACAGTTGTACTCATTTTTATTGACATATTTACAACATTTCGGTCTTTTGTACGCTCTGAACTTCTTCAGGAGACACACTAAAATTTTGAACTGAACAATTTATTAAATTCGCGGTGGTATATGGTTCTAATTATAAGTGTCATGCTTTTTTCAGATATCTCATTTTCAATTAATTTCCTTCACTAACCCAACATTACATAATTCTGCTGTGGTCAGATATTGAACTCACATCTTTTTTAGTCAAGTCAGTTTTTGGATTAATCGGCCAGCGTATTAATGCTTGAGGAAACATGACCCAGTCGATAAAACCATCGGAACGATGTAAATAGTGTAAATAATTACAAGAACTCATCTCAGAAATATAGACTTGATAAAACTGATCTTGCACATTACTGGCAGAAATAGACCCAGAAAACATTTTACTACCCTACTTAACCCTCTGTTAATGCATCGAGACATTAATACGGTGTTAGTACTGAGGATTTCAGACACTACATTTACAATATTAAATATGCACACACACACACACACACACATATATATATATAGAGAGAGAGAAGGAGTTTTACGGCAAAGAATTTTTCACTTTAGCTGAGCAAGTTCATGCTGACTTCAAAGTTTCGTTTGGACAGCATGATGATGTCTTCACTTATCTAGGGGCTGTTTTTGTTTTCTTCAACCATTGATGGGTGAAATATCATAACGGCATTCTCACAAAACTTTGAAGTCGGCATGAACCTGCTCAGTTAAATTAACAAATTCTTTGCACTAAAACTTTTTGCACTCTATTTCCACCTCGATATCGATATCGAGCATATTGCAATAAAAGAAAAACCTACTTGCTAAAGTGCCTTTTATGAGTATAAGTACTGAAAAAGCAACAATCATGGCGCCCAAAATTATCACAATTCAACACAGAGATACACACACACATATATATATACATACATACATACATTTATATATATTATATATAGTCATCCGCAGACAGATCTCTTTCGCTATATCACAGCTCATCAGTACAACGAGACATCCGATTGCTTTTATCAGGATTGAAACCGACCGAATTGACATCAGTCTGCGATACTACATCTGAGGAAGGGCGCTCGGTAGAAGAAGGCAGACTTTTAGCGTAGGAGATATCATGTAAACATACGCCGGTAGCTGAAAGGGTTCTAAATCCTTACTGAATAAACGATGCGTAGGTTCTAGGGTATCTAATTTTTTCAAAGTATACCATTCCTCCATAGTGCTAAATTAGGGTGTGAGAGCGCAAATAGTCATCCGCAGATCTGACTCACCGTATCACAGCTCATAATAGATTCATGAATTTATGAATTTTTTATATGTAAAAATATACACATTAGCTCTGTAAATAAGTATATATATATATATATATATATATATATATATATATATATATATATATATATAACATTTATTTAAGTTTTTTGTTATATATTGTCCTGTAAATTCTTTCTTTTTATTCGATAAAATATTGAATTAATAATTAATTTGATTCAATCAAGTTGGAAGCTCATTGTTAAAAAACTAATTTGCAATTTTCTAAAAGTAAATTATTCAAAATAGCTTTTATTTCATTTTCACGATGATCTTTTCAAAAAATTATCATCAATCTGTCTCATCCCAAATGGTTACTATTAGCTTTGCGTATGTTTCTACTATAAATGTAAGAGAAAACATTTCTATTAAATACCTGTAATTCACCATATAATAATAATAAAACATATAATCTTTCGTATGCGATTGACAGTGATATTTAGAAAGTTATACGACTAGTCGTGGGAATTTCAGTTGCCCGTTGGATATATTAAAGAAAAACATTTTTGTACATTCAAACGCCTAATAGTATTAACAAAGAGTTAAACACAAAATATTCCAACCATTGATTTTTTTATGGTTAAATATGAAACAAACTGAAATAAATATCGCTCATCGCAGATTTTGCATTGCTATCTTTGCACTTTAATCGGAGATATAAATTTATGTGGTCTATTGCATTCAAAATGGTTGTCAGAATCGCGGATATCTCTTTATCATTTATAAAAAATGATAATGAAGCATTAATCTGCTTTTTAAGGAATCTTGTCTATAGTAATGAAAGTGTCCATTTAAATAATAAAGAATTTAGAAAAGTTAAGGTAAGCATTGATTGGCAAAAAAAGAAAATACGCAAAAAACAGTGTGATTGAATGATACTTACTATATTATTTATAGTTTCATCACTGATTTTCATTGTTAATTCATGATATTCATCTGCAAAATGTATTTGACAAGTTTTTGTTCAAGCCAGTCTTCAACATTCAAGAAATACTTATAAATGAATAACATAAATTTCGGTTTATTTCCTGATAATCCGTTATGATACACACGAGCATTTCATAATTGGAAAAAGAAACTATCAGAAAATACAACTACAAATTACGTTGTAACATATATTCATACATACACATAATCACTCATATATTTCCTAATATTATAAAAGTTATTTCCGTTATGAAAGTGAATGTAGATTCATCGATTTTCAAACGAGAGGTGAGCAGTTGTTAAATATGTAATTCAAAAGAGTCAGCCGTACTGGTAGAAGAAATAGAAACTGTTAAGAAATTTTCGAACTTATAAAAATATGCTTTATCAAATATAATATCCATTATCTCACTAGAATTCACTTTGTTTACATTTTGAATAAGAAATTGAGCTCAAATCACTTCCGAAAAAAAATCTAAACGAAATGATATGGTTTAAGGCAAAAAGGATAGTTTTTATCCGCGTGGTATAAAGAAAGAGTCGGCAATCTACAGTATGCGTGCCACACGTGGCACGCCAAGCAATTTTCAATGACATGATTTGTTGAATTAACAAAGTCTTTGGAAGACGAAAATTTAGAAAATCCTGCTGCTATTCTCAGATTCTGAACATCTCTCACGAGATCTTTCATATGTTTGAAATAAATTTCTCTTGCACTTCTTTCGGATTTTGGTTCAACTTATTCCTCTGTGTAAATTTTCTCTCAGGTAAAAGCAGTGTTAAGTCCACAACTTTCCCCACCTGAGTATTTAGAAAATTGTGTAAAACTCAAAGTAACAAAGTATATTGAAACAAATGGTAAACACCTTTAAAAACAGTTTATTTCTGTTAATGTAGTTGACATATTGTTGTATATATTACTATATAAAATATATTGAAAAACAAGTATATTGACCCTGACTTGTATAAAATACTTATGCTGTTGGCACACAGAATGAATTAAAACCCTAAGTTTGCACATAGTCAGCAAAAAGTTGCTAACCGCTGGTCTAAAGCACACCTGATAAGACAACGGTTTCTCATAAATCTGAGGATACAATTTCGATCTTAGCAGTAAGCATTTTTCTAAAATACTCAGGCCGGTAGACAAAGCAAACACTGTTATAAAAATTAGAAAACAGGTGTTACTCAAGTACGAATATTCACAAAAAAAAGTTCGGTGTAATAAAAATATGTCGGATCAAATATAAAATGCATTAACTTTTTATAGATTACTTCGTTTTCGTTTCGAAAGTCAGCAAAGATGAGTTTCGGAAAAAATCTGAAAGAAGATACGCTTTAAGACAAATGTAACCTTGCTTAGCTGTGAGCTACTACGTAGTCGTGTGGGCTAAAACAAACCGAATAAGACGAATTAGGAATAAAGGTTAGATCTTATCTGAGGGCACATATTTTGTTAAGTTTTCTGAAATGCGCTAACCGAGAGACGAAATATGCATTATTCAAAAAGATTAGATGTTTAAATTAAATGATCAACATTTCAAGTAAGGAATATGTTAATGGATATTTATATAAATCGTGCTATTTACTAAATAAATTTTAATCGGATTCGTTTTATTCTTCTTACAACATCAAACAATGAATAGGAATATAAAAAAAGCAACGTGGTCCAGATTTTAATTGAAGTATCTCGTGGAAAAATAAATCAGACAAAAAAAGTTGGGGCCAGCTCGATAGACAGGAAATGTGCGTGAGTGGCTGACAGATATATAACTCTTCTTTGATCGCCTGAATCTCCTAAAGCTGAAGAGTACCACTTGGGTGTCTGATACAACAGTCAGTGTCACGGATTTGGCAAAGAAGCTTAATGTCCGAGAACAGAAAAGCACCGAGCGAAAATGTTTTCGCGAACTATATATCTGGTGAATAATCACTGTCCACTTGACTTTCTGGCTTGCAAACTTCTAACTCACAGGTTTTATAGTTATTATCTTTATATTTTGACGAGACAAGGACATCATGAGACAAGCTAACAATGCATGACGCACACCAAACTAGACACGCACGCACACACACACACACACACACACACACACACACACACACATACACACAGATATATATATATATATATATATATATATATAGATCGTACTATTTATATATATATATATATATATATATAGATCGTACTATATATATATATAGATCGTACTATTTATATATATATATATATAGATAGATAGAGATCGTACTATATATATATATATATATAGATAGATAGATAGATCGTACTATATATATATAGATAGATAGATAGATCGTACTATATATATATATATATATAGATAGATCGTACTATATATATATAGATAGATCGTACTATATATATATATAGAGAGAGAGAGAGATCGTACTCTATATATATATATAGATAGATAGATAGATAGATAGATCGTACTATATATATATATATATATATACATATATATATAGATAGATCGTACTATACATATATATATATATATATATAACGATAGTACGTTTCTTCTGTGTTTGCAGAGTATATATCCACTTAGCTTCATTATATATATATATATATATATATATATATATATATATATATATATATATATACTAAAGAGTAATATTCACGCATTACTATTTTTAATCATGAATTGAGTTCTCTTGGCTGCTGGCGTGTGTATACACCGCGTATGTATAACACGTTAAAATCTCCTCCTGCGCCGATAGTTTAGGGGTAGGCTCTCTGACTACTACCAAATCGGTTGAGTTTTGATCCCGGCTGAAAGCAATTGAATGTCTAGCTACACTGATTAGTTGTGATACAGTAAAACAGGCTGGTATATATATATATATATATATATATATATATATATATATATATATAGGTACAAATAAAATAGTGCTGTATGTAAAATAACAAAGCTAATGGAATATTGAATTGTACATGTTGATATGTAAGTAGATATAAAAATCATCTTTCATTTTTCGTAAATGTGGTTAATCATTAAATATGATGAAGGAAATATTTGCTAAATTCTACAGAAGGATACTGAGTAGCCATGGACTAAACGTGTGAACAAAAACAATGTTTTGGGGAGGATGGAAACAAAAAGGAAATTTGTATTTAATATCAGGAAAAACAGCTGAATATCCTGGGATATAATGAGGAAGGCTTGAAGAATATGATAATCACAGGACAGATAAAGAGAAAGACAGGGAGATCTAACGCATGGTATACTTGATGGGTTTGAGCAAATAGATAGCAAAGCAAGTTTTGGGAATCGGTAATATGAGAAATTGTGTAATGAGCTACTAGGGTTAGGGTGATGTTGAGTGTCATGATCGTCAATATTCATAAAATACAAAGCACACAGAAGAAGAAGTATATATATATATACTCGTATCGGGGTTTTTTCTTTGGGCTTTGTGCTGATCTCGGTCCGAGCACTTTTAACTGACGTTTATGTACTAAGTTCTTACATTTGTTTAAACCATTTATTCTTCTTTCAATAGTTTTCGAGGAAGGTTTTTCGACACAAGTATAATTTCTACAATCTCATCTTTATAAATATATATATAGTTATTCGCAGACAGATCTATTTCGCATTTTCACAGCTCATCAGTACGGTTAGACTCCGATTGCTTTTTTACCCAGGATTGAAACCCGACCGAAATGGCGTCAGTCGGCGACTCTACCCCTGGGCTATGGGCGTTCGGTGGAAGTAGGCAGGCTTTTTAGCACATATCATTATACGCGCCCAATAGCTACAGCGCTCTAATTCATTTCACTGAATGAGCGATGCTTACACACCAGAGAAGCTACTGTTTATCAAAATCTACTATTTTTCCAGAGTGCTCAATCAGGGTGTGAGAGCGTAAATATTGTCATCCGCAGACAGATCTGTTTCGCCGTATCACAGCTCATCAGTACGGTTAGACTCCGATTGCTTTATTACCCAGGATTGAAACCCGACCGAAATGGCGTTAGTCGGCTATGGGCGTTCGGTGGAAGTATATATATATATATATATATATATATATATATATATATATATAACAGCGTAAATAATATGGGCTGGTTCATTACTCGTTCGTCCGGTATATATAGATTATGTAACGATCAGTTTTAACATATCACCTGAGTTATTAGTTATGCTAACGGTCAAGAATATATGTGTTTATATATGTAATCATTCTAAGAAAGCAAGACCGCTACTAATGCACAAAATGTTACAGTGAGAGAAAAGAAAAACCAAAACTGTACAGGGGAATGTAATCGTGAAGATGGCAATTATCGTCGCATTTAAAATTTTGGAGATTGTAACTCACAGGTAAGCAAGCAAACGAAAGAGCGTTCCACCGGCCGGAAATGCGAGCAAATGAACTATTAGAGTAGAGGAGGTGGTTGAATTTAACTATTACGACGTCAAATGGTTGTCACCTTGATGCCACTCTAGTAACATGCGTAAATATATGTGGTCAGGGCACCAGAGTAAAAATCTCGTCAGAGCAATTGCAATGAAAATACTTGTAGAAAAACAGGGGATGCCACATGACATCGGTGAGAAAGTGACTGAAACTTGACTGCCATGTCAGGATCAATTACATTGCAGATCCCCCTTTGGATCTTGTCGAAAACCTCAAGAGGAATAACAGAATCCCCGGCCACATATTTCAACAGTATTCCATGCACAGACAAATAGTAGATTTATAAACGCACAAACTGTATTCTGAGGATAAAAACTTCTGATCCGACATAGTGACCCATCCTTCCTAGCTGTAGAATTTGTATATCACTTTGTCATTTACCACTTATATCCGGTCATGATACTAAAAAATACTGTAAAAAACACAATGAAAAAAAAGGCGCAAAATACCACAAGTTATTATCATGCAATATAAAGAACACAAATTAAATAAAAAATATATATGTTAACACAAGAGAGACAGTGATGTGTTTATAATAAAATTTAATATATATAATTAAAAACTTAATATTTCAAGTAATATTTTTCTGTCTTCTCGCGATGTATGAAAGACTTCCTTTCAAAACTAACGCGACTTTATATATCAACCAGTTAACTGACATACGTGAAACACGCTTGAGCGAACATGACTAGGCACAAGGTTGCCATTTCTATCTCCGGTAGACTGGTTGCCAACCAAGGCTATAAGACACAATCTGCACATAGCTGGAGAAAGAAGAGATGAATTAATACATTTCCAAAGGGTATTTGCGTGTGAATGAATTCAACTGGAATTCAAATTCGGCTCTTCGTTTTCTCATACCGAGTCGATATCCACTTCACCACAACGCAAATCGTTGTTTGTATAAGTAGGAGTAATACACATTTCTAACCCAGGTGCAGTTAATTCCTTCACTGGAAAATGACGTTGGCGGTTAGGTGGTCACTTGCACCTGTTTCCCTGATGAATACTTAATATAAAGTCAAATATGATATGATCTAGGCTGAGTAGATATTATAAGCGAAACCGTAATACTTAGTAAATACTTTGCAAGGAAAATAAAAAGAAAAAATGAAACATCTTACGTTTACGTCTTGCTTACATCATTTTAACCATGTGGCTCATATATAAAGTGGTTACTCAATTAAGTGCCATCCGTAATACACGCATTGGGCGATCATGTCTCTTTCGAGACATGACTAACTGTGCAAAAGCTTATCCCGCAGTAGGGTGCTATTGCTTTCTACGGTAGACTGATTGCCAGCCAAGGCTATATAACCCACTCTCTCCTATTATTTAACCCATAACTGGATGGAAGAGATGGATTAATACCTTTCCCAAGCGTATTTGCGCGTAAGTGAATGCAAGGAATTTAATTGGGATTCGAACACGGAACGTTGATTTGTCTTTCCGAGTCGATATCCACTGAACCATAACGCACATCCTAGGTGTTTACTAAACGTCCAAAATCTTTATAATCCCTTATAATTCCACCCTGATAGTCTTTCAAACGTGGTAGTGAAGATAGTTTACAGTCTGTTTGATAAAGAACATTACAAAAAGTCTTCCTTTAATTCATATTAAGTCTCTATTATCCTAATCGTTTGGAAAAATACAATATTTCTAGAAATGTTTTTCTTTCTATTTATTATAATAAAAATAAATATCCCTAAAAAAATATGATAACAAAGTTTAATCAAAAATTTCGGTACACTCATGTTTTTATTCTATTTCAAGATCTCCACCAAATATTTCACATTTAAACAAAAAATGTATCCAGTTGCTATAAATTATAGTAAGCAGTTTTTGTTCTTTTACTTCAAATATATAACCGATGTGCGTTGTGGTCCAGTGAATATCGGCTCGGAACGAGATACCGGGAAGCCGAGTTCGAATTCCAGCTGAATCCATTGTATTCACTTACGCGCAAATACCCTTGGGAAAGGTATTAATCCGTCTCTTCCTTCCAGTTATGGGTTAAATAACAGGACAGATTGGGTTCTATAGCCTTGGTTGGCAACCAGTCTACCGCAGCAAGCAATGGCAACCTACTGCGAGATAATCTTCTACCCAGTCAGTCATGTCTCTTTCGAGACATGATCGCCCAAGCGTGTATCATGTATGGCACTTAACTGACTGATATAACCGATCTAAACAACTCTAGAGAAATAAATAAAAAGAACACAATGAAAACAAATTTATGATGAAAATTATGAAGAGACGGGAACGAGTCGGTATTGTGTAAAATAAAGAAAATATTTCGAGTTAGTTCTATATATCTGATAGGCAATCTCAAAAATAAAGTTTAATTATATACGACTGTCTACGTTTTAAGCTGATAATGTGCTAAAGGGTGTTAATTAATGCTTTACTTACTTTAACAGAAAAGCGTCGAATAACGATAATTGACTAACATAGTTTTGCTTTTGAAATTGACGACTTTTTTTCCTTTTGTTTAAGTATACCGCAAGGTTTTAACACCTGGTTTCACTGATGCTTTTTAAATACCTAGAGGTTGGGAGTGGCTTATTGATCTATTTTTGATCTACAAATACAGACGGCAAAAGTGTACGTTGTCACATCTCTCTTTTTTTATTTTCTAAAAACCTTGCATGTAAAGTTGTAAATAAAATTCAGTCACATTACATCTTAGGAGTATTCTCTAGATATACAGTAGCCTAGATTTTTTTCGTACATGAAAATAGTAAAAACAAAATACGCAAATAATAATTTATTATACACAAAATCTTCCCAACATCAAGCACTCTCAACCAGATATTCGACAAAACACAGTATATATCAGCTACAGATGTACCGAGAACACAACATAAATGATAATAAAGTACAAGAGAAAAATAACGATATAACTACCCGCACAAATTAAAGACCTGTGAAACTAAAAAATAAAGAACGAATCCCAATTCAAAAGACGTTGTTTGCAGAACAATGTAATATACTAAGCCACTGTAAAACCAGTATATACCGAAGATAAAGTACACAGAGAAATAAGAGGAGAATAATGGAAAAAAAGAAGCCATGCAAACAAAATATACTTTAGAGATATTAATACACGAACAGCACAATGCCTTCTAAATATTCATGAGAAATAAATAACATATAATGGAAATTAAAGAATAAAGTATCAACCTCCAAAAATGTATTCAAAATATTTAAACTATGTCGGAAGGAGAAAATAGATATTATTACTTTCCGAAACCAAAACAAATTACTAAATAAAGGCTTAGAAATCATATCAAAATGCAGACAAGAGAACCACTTTTTACTACTTTAGTTAAAAGGGGAAAACAAAAAACGAACTCAAAATAAATAAATAAGTAAATAATTAAAGAACTAATTAATCAATTACCGAACTAGGAACAGAAGCATAAACACAATTAAACGTAATAAAAACCCTCCCCACATAATAAAACAATAAATAATTACGAAAAATAAACGAAAACAATAATATCATATAGACATAAAACTGCATTCAGATTCACAATTGTTTCCACTAAATAACCCCCAGAATCATTCGAAATATAACCGTTACCACCTATGATAAGTCTTAGAATAATACAATAAACTTAGCCATTATGCAAAACTGACCAACATATATATATATATATATATATATATATATATATATAGTTGAGCCAAGTCAAAGAGCACATGAATTGATGATTGGTTTTAAGCATGAAACAGGATGTCGCCGCTGTGTGTTGACTTTAATGTCCACATATTTTATTTCCATATACTCTATCCTTGACATTCATCTCTTTAACCCATAAATATACCATACCTTAAAACTAAAAATATAAAATATACAATTATATTATGCAATTTATATTACAGAAAAATGTATGAATAATAATTATTGTATGTTTTTATGCTTATTTTAATCAAATGACATGCTTTTTTTTGGCCTCGAATTTTCCATTGACATGAAGTAGAGCAACTATATCAAATTGATAGCAGCATCTACTGCAAGGAAATGTGTGTCACTGTGTTGTGTCAGAAGTATATATTTTTTGTCAGGATCCATCTTGCAGATTAACAAAATAACCATTGTCTGTGCATTGAATACTGTTGCAACATCTTGACTGGTGCCCTTGCTGTACATCTAGACATTCTTGATAAAATACAAAGAAAGAGCTGTAATATGCACGATTCTGATCAGGCATCACGCCTTCAGTCACTGTCATACTTATGTTGAGAGTCTTGCCTCTGATTTTCTACAAATATTTTCATGGCAAATCCTTTGACGAGTTTTTACCTAGTGCTTCGAATACATAATGCACGCCCTTGCTCAAATTAATTGAAACAATTTCTTTAGTTTTCTTTCTTTTACTATAGGGTCAGTGTTCAACAAACATTATGCTTTATATCGAAAGTATTTAGCAAAAATCCTGTGAAAATATTATACTAAATAGATAAAATCCATATTACAAAACATACCTTTATGAATACATTATTAAAGTATCTAACACGCTTGCACACACATGCATATACATACAATCATACAAATGCACAAACAAACACACATATATAGTTACATTAATGTTTGCGCTGATCATTACTACAAATTAAGCGTCAATGTTTTTTCTATGGACAATAGCCGAATTTTAGGTTCGCCGTGATCACCAATGAAATTTATATTTAATGAAACTTATATATTTGCGTTCCTTACAGGAAAATTAATGTTGAACACGACAACAGCAAATTACGAAATATATATATATGTGTGTGTGTGTGTGTGTGTGTGTGTCCGTTTATGTAATTTTCAAGTAGTCACATTACGTAAAATGCTGTTGTAGTGTTCGACGTTAATTTTCTTGTAAAGAGCGCAAATATTTCTGTTTTTCATCTCATTTGATGTCAATGATTAGCCTGGTTTTATGGAACTATGTCATAAACAAATTTTAAGAATATTTAATATGAAAGTAAATTTTTGTAAAAAGAAAACAATACAAACAGGAAAATTATAATTAAGCTCCTTATGTTTTTCTAGGAAGTCAAAGTCTCCAGGAAAATTAATACCAAATTTTCTTTTATCTAAAATTAATCTTTAAGTATAAAATTTTTAATCAATACATAATTATATATGTGTGTAACTGAGAAAATATTGGCACATAAAATTGCAATGGTGCGTTCAGTTGAAATAGAACTCGATTTCTCACAAATGTCCATGAAGTGGTATGAATCTATATCATTTTTACATCCATTTTTTAGATTTGACAAGAAGCAGAAATATTTCATTAAAAAGAAAGAAAGGAACACTAACCTGTTATGTAATATCAGCATTTCCTACATGGTAATGTTTGCTAGATCATCTCCTAACACATGAAGAAGAAACTTCAAACGATAGAATGTGTATCTAAAAATGATACTGAAAATATCGTGGGTCTCTCCTGTGAGCGATTCTAGTGTTTTAGAGAAACCAGAAACAAAAAATGCATCTATATATAACATAAGAAAGAGGCAGTTTATATTTCTATGGTACATAACATGGAAAGAGAGTTTGAAAAATTTGACACTTGCAGGATATATTTAAGAATGCTGAAAATAGCGTATAACCTATCCATTGCGTTGTGAGAAATGGTTGATAGAATAAGATTTAGGCGGGAGAACAAAAAATACACATTTTACTAAAAACTACAGAGAATATTAAATTGCATCTTCTTTATAACCAGGGTCCTTTCAACACGTAGACGATCATGGCTTCCCCAATTTTCAGTCATTTGTAACTCTTAAAAACTTTCGTCTTTTTATTATTTTCTATAAAACCCTGTTCCGCACTGTATTCAAAAAAGTTAATTATGTTTTTCGTATTTTGCCTATCTCTGTCCTGTGACTATCAGGTTTTCACGCCTCTTTACCTCATTGTGTGCCCCAGAAATTTCAAGTGTATATCTATGTTAAATTTTAGTTTCCTTTCTTTGATTTTCTTAGAAACTTTGCCGATGCTCACATATTTTGCCCATGGTACCCTCAGCTGTAGAACAATAATTTTGATATTCAATTTTATTCTACATTTTTGAGACTATTGTCTAGTATTCACTGCTATCTAAGAGAAGATATATCACATAACAGTTCAGTATTCTTTTCTTTGTTTCTGATGAAGTGTTTCTGTTTCGTAATACTCTGCTTAGTTTTGGAATGCGTCTTTTACTACCCCTTATTTTGATGCAATGGAAACGTCCACTTCTTCATAGATTATGTTTTGATCCGCACACCTATATAGGTTATGTTATGATGCTCAAACTTATATAGCTTATGCTATGGTTCCTACACTTCTACACGTTACCCTATGGCATCCAGTCAACTCATGACAAAGCGTCGTAAATTGTAGGAGTTCAAAATGAGATATACGCAACAGATGTATTATGTTTCTTAAATTACGAAAATATTTTACGTCCATCGAACGATGTGTAACGTACTTACAAGCAATACGTGAAGCAGGAAACAACAGGCATATATGCGATGGACCAATTCAACTTTCTTTAAACAGCTTTGAATACGGAAGCAGAACAATCACATTTTTATCACTGTTGACCCCAACAAATCTGCTCGGCTTTGTGAGCAGTGAAATTATTTCCCCACTAAAAATCCCTCCCTCAGAAAGACAGTGTTCTGAGTCACGCTACTTTCTGTCTGGTGAACTACATTCTTCGTCTCTACCAGTCCAGATATCGCTGCATAAACGCACCTAAAACGAGTCGACTCAACATAATTCTATTCATATTCCACTCGTGATAAAATTCTATTCAGCGATATTTGTACCAGAACAGTTTCATTATGGAACGAACTCCCGAGAGAATGCTTACTCGATCACATCAATCTTATCCTCTACAAAATTGAGGTCAGCCGTTATCTATTCTGTATATATACCCTTTTGCAAATTAATTGAAACAACTGTTTTTTTCCTTTCTTTCGCCAGACGGTCAGAGGTAAACCAACTAGAGTGACGGAGTGTAATCGTTTTCGTTTTTCTTTTTTTTTTAGATTATGCCATTTGCAGTGGTGTGCAGTAATACGAATCTGTTTTTGAGTGTATGAAGAAATTTGTTTAGCCTTGAAAGATATTGCGTCATCCGTGATTGTATCAGATTTTATCACACCCAGACACTATTGATTCGACTTACTAGGAGTTGTTCTTCAGCTATTGTCTGCGATGGACCTTACTCCAAGAAAGTGTATGAAAGTTGTAACGCTGCACGAACACACTGGCAAGACTTACAGAGAGATCGCAGATAGTGTTGAAGTTTAGCCTTTCAACTGTCAATCATAACAAGGCGAAGATGCAAACATAAAAATATAAAGAAAAATCTGGCTGGAAAAGAAAAAAACAACGCCAACAGACGACGTATACGTGATCAAGGATTATGAAAGATCCTAAGAAGACATTATTCGTTTTATTTCAATAAATTTGCACAAGGGTGTAATCATAATATGCATCACTGATTTACTCTATGTTTCTTACAATAATTACATTTATAAACGATATACCTTGAATGGTTCATGGGAATCGTACAGATTGAACAGTAGTTCAAAAATGACGGCTAACTTGTGTTAACTGCACACATTATATGAATACCGATTTTCAACATCATAATAATGTAAATTGTGTTCATGTAAAATTGGTTACAATGATTTGTATCCATTTCTATCAAGGGCTTCTAACAAAGATGGCTTAATTCAAAAGAGTAATGAATTGTTTTCATCTAGATACTGTTAATTCAGAATTGGTTTATAGAGCGTCTGAAGATTTCCAAGTACCACTGTGGCCCTAAAGTTTATTCGACATTAGAAAAAACTAAACTGAGTAATTATGAGGCGTGATGAAGAAACCTATTCGCAGGCCAAATACCTTGTCTATAAATATGAGGGCAGCGTTCTAGACAGTTTAGTTTAAACATCTCTACAAACCGCTTTTAGAATCGATGCTAGCTCGAGTTACAGATTTTTGTCGTATATGTGGAATATCCAATAAGATACTTGGAACGTAAACAATAATGTTTTGCATGCCAGTGTTTATAATAAACGTAAGACTTCATTTAAAATCCTTAAAGGCTTTAAGAAATGTGACAAAATCCTTGAAGACTTATATATTATGAATATAACCAGAAACATCATATCACCTGTTCGAAGATTAGACAAAATGTTGCTAACACGCCAACTAAAATTGTAAAATCTATACATTTCTTGTGACATGTTAATCTACAATTTCGTGTTATATAATTACTGAATACTTCTTATAAAATGGTCAGAGGACAAGCAAGACTTTTAATTTCCTGGAAGATCAAAATGTGGCAAGGATCTTGCGGCATTTTGCCGAGGTGCTGATGACAAATTAAATGATTAAGTCGTAAACAAGGACGTTGAGAAATGGCACTCTGCCAAACAACATCAGATCATTGGCACACATCCTTTGCAAAATATCATGAGATTTATCGTCTCAGAACGATTTTGAGGGAATCTTTTCCAAAGGTGCTATTAATCAGGCGGAATTACGAATAGAAAAAGGAAACATTATGCAAAGGGAGAAAGGAATACGCAATTCGTTCTTATTCAAAAATATTATTATACTTAGGTGCGTCTTAAGAACAATGTTATGACATCAGAGAAAAAGGCTACAGTTCAAAAATAAATGTTGTTTACAAATCCGACTTATGGCTGTATCAAGTTGAAACACTGAATCATATAAGTTAAATAACGTCGAAATCAGTCAGTGTTCAGATGCATGACCGATTGAGAATACCAGGTGGTTGGATGTGCCTGTGGTGCAGTGAATAATGCCTGGGAATGTGAAAAAGAAAATTGTATTCCATTACCATTCGATTCGTTAAATACTTTTAAGAAAACTATGAATTCATATATCTTCTCTCCCAAACTGTAACTTAAATAGTAGAACTTATATCAGAAAAAAACATTATTACCTCAAGAGAAAAAGAATGTATACAGTTAAAATTTATCTGCTAGGTTTAAATAATCCATAAAACACAAAATCCAAAATATGTACTAATCTCTCACGTGTTGCCATCATAAAATTTATTCATATTACATATATTTACATTTTATTATTTACTTTTCCATCATTTATGCTTGTTATATTAATTATGAAATATATAAATGGAACAATAATATCAGGAATATTATTTTAATATTCTATCTGTTAAAACATATTTTCTATGTAATAGACTACATTTCAGGAGATGAGTGGGAGCTCTACTATACATACATCCTGGTCAATTGTAGACTATGGATAGTAATTTCAGACATTTTCACATTATTGTGTTAACGTAACGGCTATTAGATAGGCGCAAACAGCTATATTTTAAATTACTCGAAAGACTATTAATTTTTAGCTATTGCATATGATTGATGAATAAGATTTAGTCCATTGCTTAGTATTAATTGTTAATTCATTATCTATTATTTGCAGTTAAATATTATTATTATTATTATTATTAAATATACTTAGTTCAGATGATGCTTGCATTTGTAGCGTTTTTACATTTTTTGGTCGTTTATTTACCTAATGAATTAATTTATTATTTTGTTTAGAATTTGAAAGCCATAATCAAACATTGTATGAATAATCAAGCTATCAACTAGCTTGAATAATTTTTTCTATCATTAACAGTTGTACCGCTCTGTTTTGCCCTCTGACTAACTCTATTACATATGCTATATCCATGATATCCAACACTTTTATCTATAAAAATAAGATACATTATATATATATATATATATATATATATATATATATATATATATATATTAAATTTTTGTATTTAGGCTGCAAATTTTATTTTAAATATGTCCGATTAAATAAGTTGCAAACATTATGTTTGCTTAGTTTTAATAAAATTCTTTCATACTCACGGACAATCTTTCGCGTATTACAATCTAAATATGTCAGTAATGAACTGTAACTTTGACAGGTATTATTTTCATTCATTTCGTAATGTACCCAAGTACTTTCAACCTCTTTTTGTGTTGTGAGTTATGGCAACATATGTACCGGAAAACTGTGTTGCTAAAAATTACTGAACATTTTATTTTACTGCTTCAAATATAACGGTTGACAAATTGCTAGCGTTCATTAGAACGTGAAAAATAATAAAAATGGAATTTTTGATATGTTGTAATGTCATGCCCATGGATACAATATATACCAGTCTACACCGGGTAATCGCTCAAACTGTAGTTCGCTGTTTATAATTAGAATAGAAGCATTCCATATTTCTAGCTCTTAGTTGTTAATATACACGTTTGTCAAAAATTATATATATATATATATAAAGAAATGTTTTAATTAAATGAGCGGATTTATGCCAACTTCTAAGTTTGAAGTTTCGTGAAGGCATTATTCTGATGTTTCATGAATTTTGATTTTTCTATTGCTGTTTCCTGATATTTTTCTTATGTATATGAAGCTTGGAGTAATTTAATATCTTTCTATGTGAATAAATCTACAGATAGTTAATTGGTTTTTATAGATTTGTATTGTTTTGACATCTTTATATTGTGTTGTAGTATCTGAAGATGCTTATTTGCTTTTATTGCTTTATGACAAAAACCTGTTTGACAAATTGCCTTCTTACCAATAAAACACTGAATAAAACAAACAATTTGCGCACTATTCATTATCTAAGTTTAACAAGCACTCACGCATACACACACACACACACACACACACACACATATATATATATATATATATATATATATATATATATATATATACATTGTAATACAAAAGCAGAGAAAATTAATGGGTAACGAGAAATATCTCATTTAAATTTCATTTATATTTTTATAATCATTGTTAATCTGTGCCAAGTTTTATTTGAAGCGACAGTTTTGACATATCAATTACATAATATCAATTATTAAAATGAAACAAAAGCAAAGTAGATGTCATTGGTTGCTGGCAAAAGTCCAGTAAAAGTATGCTATGGTAATTATGAAAAATTTCTTAAGGGTATCATTGCTTACTGCAATTAATTATTCAAATCACATGTATGTCCACTTGTGGGTACACTAATTATTAACAAAATCAATGTTAATCTATATGTGTACAAGTATTCTCATATAAAACTTGAACAGGAAAGAGGAAATTTTTTAAAGCACAGTGAAAGAAAAGCACTTTAAAATCTTTCTCAGGACCAAATGATTATTTAAACAAAATTTAAAACCATGTATATATTATCAGTTGTTAGTAAAATAAGATATTCATACGAGTGTATCCCTGCCGTCAAAAATGAAGACAAAATGTTTTAGAGTATTACTATATATATATTCTATATATATATAATTTTTATACACATAGTTGTTATTATTATTATTACTTCTAGTCCGAGAAAAAAAACCAGAACTTGCACTCGCTTAAAGACATCTGCCCTTTATGTTTAAGTGAAAAGCTACACATTCTAAAATACCCCAACAATAACGAACTGTTGAACCGTAGAGATGAATTAGCGGTATTATGTAAACATCTTAAATATTTCCCGTTAAAATTTAAATAACCAAAAAGTATCTCATCCACACGAAGCAATCCCCACCAAAATGCAATAAATACACATAATCAATCCTCTAAATAAAAAGAACAAATAACGTATAAATAATAGAAAATAAATTCCACACAACATTAACAGCAATTCTATCCACCTATAAATAGTAGTAAAATAAAAACTATCGACAATGCCTTAAAAAACCACATATCCCAATATAAAAATTACGAAAATAAACAAAAAAGGGACCCGTCCAAAACTAAGCTACTCCACACCTATCTCCTAACCCAAAGCGGCATCTCTAGAACCACAAACGGACGACCAGATCATTCTAAACTTCCATCCCACATTTACTTACATCGTTCTCATTAACAGCCACGCCACTCACATCACCCTTAGCCGTAAAATAAACAAAAAATGTCTTCCCTTCCTTAAAAAACCATAAATCCCAATATAAAAACTACCCAGACAAAATAAATAAGGAACATGTCTTAAACTAAGCTACCTCTCCTAACCCAAAGCTATATCTCTAAGGCTACAACACGGCCGACTAAATCAGAATACATCCCCACTCCACATTCACTTAAACATCATATCACCATAAATAAACCGTTTTCACCATTTAATTTTCATTTCATCTTATCACCCGATGAGAAGCGCACATAGCAGATTTGAAACACAAAAACTTTTGTGTAGTGATACTATGAATTTATAAACAGTTATAACAACCATTACAATATAATGCTCTACGTTGTACCGAGCACTCTTTATAAAAATAAATGCTTGAACAGCAGGTAAAAAAAACTACGAGTTCTATAACTTTGTTACACTATATATATATATAACTTCTATAATTTTGTTACACTCTCTCTCTCTATATATATATATATAGAGAGAGAGAGAGATCAGGAGAGTTAAAAAATAAATTTAATTAAATTAAAAATAAAGAAGGTCATCAACTGAGATGAATAATGTTATTACATTTTGAAAGGATTTGTGTGTGCGTTAATTCATAGAAAAATCTATGAATGTGTTGTCAAAAGTTTCAACCGTTAAGAAATAGTACAGTACCACAAAATATAAAAAGTTAAAGCTTTTAACAAAATAAAATAAAAATAAATCATAAAAAAATAATAATATAATTTTTATAAAATACTTAAAGGGTTTGCTGATAAAAAAAATACAATAGATGAGAAAGAACATAAGTAAAAATTTAGAAACATAAGTACTAGATAAAAGACGGTAGTAAAAAATACCAGTTAATAAGTTAAATTTTAAGGTGCATTATTTAGATAATGGTAAATTTTATACATAAGAGCAAATAGTAAATATATTGAGATAATTTTAGATATATTTAAGAGTATGGAAAATTACATGGTGGCAAAAAGTAGTGATTTCAAGAAGTGTTATAATAAATTGATTAGGATTAATATAATTGTGTTGTTTTAAGATTATATTATTGTGCTTTTTATTATCATATCACTATTTTCTCTCTAATAAACTTAGCCGTGCGTGTAATGTAATGTACCTATGCCTCACAACTCCGAGCTATTCCCCCGTTATAATAAAATACCATTACCTAAATTCTCACCGTCACAGGCTTGATGCCTACATCACAATCAGGTTTCTCTGCGGCAAGAGCACAAAAAACGATGGCCCAAACTTCCCATATATATACGTATGGTATTTATCCGTAGAAACTTATACGTCTTTAATCTGCATCATCTTCAGGATGAAGGGCCAGTAACCTTCGATCGAATATCGGAGTCTATTGACAATATTCTCACTGAATTTCCCCTGGGCAATTTTCACATAGTCGGGTCTAAGAAAAAGCGAGGGGGAAAGCAGAAATGGCAGAGATTTGTTAATAAGTTATGATTTGATCTAGATCATGAGAAAATACACCCAATTCCGGATGTGACAGGACAGCAAGAATTTTGCCTTGACAAATACATAGCAAAACTATTAGCCCACTGTCACGTCAAATCATTCCCAGACTGAGGAAGCTTTTGGTTTTGTTGAACAGAAGCTATTCTACCAAGCTTTTTAAAAACATACTGCCTCTAAAACCGCAAACTATTCCCGGAATGGATCATTTATGACTGGAGTATTTTATACTCCCCAGCAAAAAAAAAAAAAAAAAATCAGCAAGAAAACATACAGTCAATCCAGGTTGACCACTCAATTTTTTGTAGTTCATTGGAACAAATCTATCAGAAGAGACAGTGCATTCTGATCCTTGACTTTTCTGAATCACCCGCAATCACTGTAAGAGAGATCTGGAAAACGCAAAGCGCAGCTACGCGCGAGCTATCCAGACCAAGGTTCAAAAGAAACAAACTGGATCTCATCAATTACTGAAAGAGTTTTATCTTCTATAACATCTTTTCTAACAGGTGGATACCTGAAGGTGGTTATTATCGGCCAATCATCTGTGACTCTGGAGGTCAATGCAGACGTTCACCAGGCATCACTTCTCGGGCCATATATATTTCTGACTTACATAAATGATCTACTTAAAAATAAAAACTGATACGTTGTAAATATCTATACTGATGATATGATGATATAGAAGTGGACGTCCAAAAGTCTTGACGATCAAAGATTGGCAGCTAACATCCCATCCGATCTAACATTAACTTCTCTAACAGGAAAAACTAGCTGGTTACGTTCGATGTCACCAAGCCAAAATAGGCTGTATTCCATCATTGCAGATCAGACTTCTAACTCCATAGTCACAAGGAACAGATATCCCTGGAGAAGGTTCCATGCCTAGGAAGAATATTGGTCTTGTAACTCATACCCGAACTCAGGAGAAATTCATATATACGATCCATATCTGCGATGTAGCTAAAATAATCAACTCTCAATACCACTTCAGTAAGTATCTGACTATTCATGATAACCTCTACCATTATAAGAGCTAGTTCAGATGAAAATGGAGTACAGTTGCCATATCTGAGAAGTAGCTGCCCAAATATCACTTTCCAGTCTTGACAGAGGTCAAAAATGTCTCTGGTGCCTTGTTGGAGAATAATTATATTCCACATTCCAAACTCTCTCTTACAAGAGGGATGTAGCATGCCGCTACCCGCTCTATAATTGGTATCATGTAAAGAGTTCATATGAACTGTATCACCTGGTTCCACCAGGTCTGACAACGGCTAGGACCTGCCATGCCGCTTATATTTTTCCTGGAATTCTTCGTTATTCTTCACTCATCTTAGTTATAATTCTAGTAATTGTTAGTTGTATAGTAATGTCGATCCCAGGATGTAGCAAATTTTCTATGCATTTCTACTACGTTCTATCACTGCTACATATATTTTAAGATAGTAATTTTTTCTCGATGCTTATTTTACATTCAGACATTATTTTCAATAAGATAAAAGTAGATAATAGCAAATATCATCCGATTTATATATTGCATATCTTTGTAAGCAAATTCGGGATTACACAGTATATTATATAAGATGTGATAAATATAAATTTATATCAATATAAATTCATCTATATATATATATATATATATATATATATATATATATAGATAGATACACACACACACACACATATATATATATATATTATTTTAGATATATATATATATTATTTTAGATATATATGATATATATCTATATATAATATGCCATAGATTTACATGTATATATATATATATACAATATGTTAGATTGTGCGATATATATATCTATATAATATGCTACAACTATATAAATATATTACCTGTATACATGAAACATCTTCCATAATAGAATGATTAATGATATATATATTAACAAAGAGTGAGAGAATGAGGGGGAATGAAAGAAACAGAAGGTAAGAATGTTACCACTACTTTTACATTTTTCTTGTTAGGCATGTATATATTAAATATAATTCTGATTTAATTAAAATCTGATCGCACAGAATGCACATCGAAGCAAAATAAATGTTACTTCATGCTGATTTTCAAATATATACAGCCAAACTCACTCTATAAGAACACACACATATAAGCACACACACACTCACACACACACACACACACATATATATATATATATATATATATATATATATATATTCTTTTACCGATCGTTTTCTTTGTGGACATCCAAATCTGCTTTTTCACGTATTCACTATTATAGGGTTTTTTTTTACATATTTTTTGGTTTTTTCTTTTCTTTTTTTTTTGTCCCAACAGCGTCTTTCTTTTTTTTAGAAAAACCTTTCTTTTCTTGGGGAAACTTCCAAATATAAAGGAGTCGCTAAATATCCCTTTCTAAGGAAATGGTAGTTATAAATTACTGCCTCGTAGAAGAATTTCCATAAGGATGGCCAGTCTTATCAGATGTCCATTTGTCACAGTCAGTGAGTTAATAAAGACTCGAAGTAAAATACAAAAAAGAAGAACCATTGTCATGAGAAATGGAAAGAAATTAACAAAATAAAAAGAAAAAGACAAGATAAAAATAAAGAAAAGAAGATGAAATATAATGAAATGACCCCAAAGTTTAACGTTCTTGAAATAAATCATCATATATAATGCCGCAATGAGGCTATCCATAGTGAATCAAATCTATGTCTGCATAAATGCCTAGGTGCAGTGGAAAATCTGCCTATCGTTATAGATAAAATTATTTCTTGGAAATGAAGATTGTTTCTCAAGATTATTACAATATATCTAAAAACGGTTTTATATCTAAAACATTGTTTCTCTAAATAATTCAATTTATTTCGGATAATAATATCAGGTAATGCTCAATCTTTTTTTTCATAACGTTTTCTATCAAAAATATGTTTTAATTTAAAATTCTTATTCTCTATTATATTTTTATAAAGTCTATATTTCTTATGCCGAAACATCAATACTCAACGGAAAATGTGGCCATTGTCTTGAATATTTGAGTCGAAAAATTGTTAGATTTTATTATTCTCATTTTCAATTCTAATAAAGCTTAGTTTATTGTTTGCTTTTCTGTATATTTCAGTTATCTTCTGGCATGATTCAACACTGTCATACTTACTTGACATATCGAAACCAAAACTTCAATTCTCAATGCAAAGTGTGGCCATATCTAAACTTATTTATAAATGGAACATTGTCGCTGTGTGTGAGTCCGTTACCTATAGACACCAAAACGGCTGAACCGATTTTCTTGAAAATTTACACAGTTGTACTATAAGCGTCTGCGAGTGTTCTTAGCTAGGTTTTGTGTCGAGCTGCCCCCGATAAATATCGAAAATCGATAATCGGAAAAATCGGGTTATAGAAGGAGTAGTCCGATTTTAATCAAATTTGATTCACTCATAGTCAAAGACGTAAGAAAAGATATTCAGAAGTTTCAAGGTTTCAGTTCTTACAATAGTGCAGAAAATCGATTATATATATATATATATATATATATATATATAAAAGGCAAGATGTTTGTGTGTGTTTCTGTTTATCTGTCTGTATATCCTTTATACAAATCCACAATTTTTATCCGATTCTCAGTAAAATTCACACAAATATACTTTAGGTGAAGTCTGAGCTCCAGGACCATGGATTAGTTTTAAAGCTTTCATTACATCCGAGCAACGCCGGGATATACTGCTAGTTCTTAAATATTTGAGCCGAACATCTGGTAGATTTCTAACATTTTTATTTTTAATTCTGATAAAGCTTGCATTACGATTAGCTTACGATTAGCTTTCTTGCGTATTTAATTTCTCGTCTGGCATGATTCAACACTGACATACTTAATTGGTATGTATTGTCTTCATTTATTTATATTCTGTATTAGATTATTTTATTTTGTTTAATAATAAATCGTGCTATAATGTTGATTTTATTTTCTTAATCAACCCAAGAAGGGCTGCAATTCCAAGTCAGTAGTTCCTTATTACTCGTTAGGAAAAGAGACACACGGTTAGTTTCATCAGATATGCAATTTGGGGATGCGTCACATTTTCTGATTTGAAAAGAAATCAGTCAGCCATTTATGTGACATACGGGAAACACGCCGAGACGGTCATGTCACATTCAAGTCAGTTCTGACTAGGCAGGAGATTTTTCACGGAGAAGGTTGCCGTCTCTTTGTGAGGTAAACTGTTTGCCAACCGCTGCTGAATAACCCAGTCAGTTCTGCTATTATATACATAGCTGGGGGAGGAAACGCCAGGATGGTTTTGAATTCAGATTTTTCCTTCTCCTAGACCAGTTTCCGACCAAAGCTAGAGAAACCTTTCTGTCCTGCTATTTAAACATAACTGGTATGAGAAGAGATTGGTACATATCTTCCCTAAATGAATATAATGAAATCGACTGGAATTCAAACTTAGCTTGAATTTTTTAATCAGACCTGCTATTCATTACTCTAACTTTACGGAGTAATCACTGTTTGTGGCTATAAACATACTTGATTTCTTCGTTTTTTCGAGATCGATACTCTCTCTCTCTCTCTCTCTTGCTCTCTGTGAATTATTGTTATTAATATTGTTATATTTCTGCTATGTTGACCCTGCCTAATAAGTCTTTCAGAAGACCTAAGACAGGTAGTGGGTTGTTGTTCTGGCTCATGATTTGTTTTTCTAACTTCCATGACATCATTAGCTTATATGGATAAAGCTTTTCTTTGTGTGTGGATTGTATTTATTAAGACATTTTTCATTTCTCAGGAATTTTGTTTTCTATGTTTTGCGTCTCTTTTATCATTCTAAGCACACCTACTATGGCTAATACTATTATTGTTTTCAATTTCCAAATTTTTTCACTTTCAATTTCAAAGATTTTATACTTCGATAGTTTTTCAGATTTTGTGACTGATATGTTACAACCCGCTCGGCAAGTCAAATCAATTAGAAGTCAAGTTTTTATTTTTGGTTTTGACAATTATGTTCGGCCTATTTTCTTCAGTCTTCTTGTCTGTAAAAATGGTGTAATCCATAGAATTCTAATGTCTTCTGTTTTTGTGACGGATGCTGAGTGATGTATATGCTACTAATACTCCTACTACAATGATTTCTACTTCTACACCTACTACTACTATTACTATGCTAATACTAGATCCACTTCTTCAGCA